>OY731404.1:44095441-44139784 GCA_963425845.1 Sphenostylis stenocarpa | reverse complement strand
CAGCCTAGCAATTTGGGACGTCCATCTGGGTTGGGACGGCCGTCCCAATTGAATTTTTTACACTTGGGGCTACCTCTTGAAGAGTGGGACGAGCAGTCTCACTTGGGATGGCCGTCCCACTTGGCCAGGGTAGCTTGGGACGGCCGTCTCACATTTGGGACGGCTGTCTCAACCTGTTTTGGCCAGCCTTTGTGTTCTGGGACCCCTGGCAAGCTTTCCTTTCTTTATTCGGACGTCGGTTGATGCCGATAGACGTCCGCTGAAGCTTTATCTTCATATAGGAAGTCTTTTTGGCCTTTATTGAGATGCCAGGAGAGCTTTGCTTTGTCATAGGAAGTCTCCTTAGCCTTTATATAGATGCCAGGAGAGCTTTGCTTTGTCATAGGAAGTCTCCTTAGCCTTTATTGAGAGACCGGGCAAAATTAGGGGTCTACACCCAGTCTTCGAACCGTGCACGGATGTCCGTGTCGACGTTCTCAAACCAAGAAAAAGAAAGTTATCACCTTGAGTGGTGGTTTCCGACAACGACCTGCTGGCACTAGGGCCATTACCATGGTCGGCCGTACCTGCCACCCACTCCCTATGTGTATTCTCTCTTGCCCCTGGGTATAGAGGGACTGTAGTGTGCAAGGGTTGTGTACAGTTTATTTCAGACAATTGCAGAAAATAAGCATACAACAATTATTAAAGCCAAACACTAAAGCATGTTATAAAAGCAAGAAAGGGTAAAAGCGTAATTTCTAGTTTTTATTTCCTAAACTAGTCCATCACTAAATGGGATCAACTCTCTAGCTTCCCCAGTGGAGTCGCCATCTGTCGTCGCCGTCAGAAGAGGCGGTCAGAGCGACGCGATGGTTTTTGAAATGACTCGCATTTTCTTTGAAAGAAACGGTTCAACGCCTTTAGGTCGTCCGATAACCGGGCTAGACCTAAAGCCGAGGTTTTCGTATAGGTTCGAGGAGTCGCCATTAGTGTTTTAACCTTAAACACTGAAAAAGGTAAAAAAGAAAAAGGTAGTGGTTTTAGAAAAAACCAACTTTGGCCATTAGAACCAGAGTCAGGTAAGGGAATTAGTTACGTGTGGGAAAGGTGTTAGCACCCCCACAACGCCCCTTTCGGGTTCCCTATGATGGACTAACTTAGAAAATAAACACTTAAAGAAATTACATTTTTACCCTATTATTTGATCTACTTGCAGAATTTTAATATCTACATTGCTCTATTATCTAATGCACACAAAGAAAGCGATAAAGAAAGCAGTAAAAGAGACAGAGAATAGAGAAGGAACCTCCGAAGCGAGCTCTATATTAATTCTTCTAAAACGTGAGGACGCTTTTTGGCAGTGCCCGCACTCTACAAACACGCTCCTCCCGCAAAATAAAGTCAAATCACTCTACCGAGGGCCGGATGCCTCAAAAAGAGACTTCCTTAACCGATTTCAACCTTAATGGAAATCGGAAAGCTCCCTCGAACCCCGGAATAATGCTCAGGGTCACTCTCAAGTGCCAAAAAGCTTCCAAGAGAGTGGAGGAGTGGAAAAGGTGTGAAAATTAGGAGGAATGAGGCCCCTATTTATAGGGATTCGGGCCTGGAAAAGGTGGACGGCCGTCTGGACAAAGCGGACGATTGTGCAAGGCAAAAAGTGGCCATGGACGGCCGTCCAAGCTAAGTGGACGGCCGTCCATAGCCTTAAAGTTGCCATGGACAGCCGTCTGCTAGTCCTGGATGGTCGTCTGCCTGTTCTGGACGGCCATCCGCCTGTTCTGGACGGTCATCTGCTGTCTCCGGCGGATTTTCCGATTTTTAATGCCTCTAAAAACGCTTCCTATCCTAAATGGAACCTAGAACAAGATACTAGGGACTTGATAAAGTCTTAACCATCTTCGGAAAGGGCGATCTTCGGCTTTATTAGAGGTCCGGGCAAGATTTGGGGTCTACAAGGACCATATGATCAAAGCAAAAGGGCTAAGTGATTTTAGGTATCCCTATGCTATCTTAATTTCTAAATTTCTAACTCATTTTGGTGTTGACTTAGAAGGAGAATTGTCTGAAATTGTTCGCCCCACAAATGAGATTAACAATTCCATCCTTCATAAAATGGGATTCATTAAGATTGATGGTGATTGGATTTCAAAAGAAGAAGCTGGGAGAGATGAAGAAGAAGAAGAAGAAGAGGAAGACGATGAGAATACTGGTGCTCCAAGTGCTACTGAAGCAAGAAAAACACATCCCATGGAAGATGTTATGGCTCAGCAGTCTCCATTGGAAATGATTCCTTTTGTGGCACCACCTGACCGTGGCACACCTCTTTCACAGTTCGAAAGGACTATGCTGCATCAAATGAATGAAATTCAAACTAATCAAAGGAGGCACATGGAAATGACATATGCTATGCAAGCTCGCCAACATCGGCTTTATGAAGACTCCATTGCCAGATTTTAGCACATTGATAATCAATTGGAGGATATCTTCAACAGAATTGGAGACCTCCAATTCAATCAGGGTCACTGGGATGGTGATGAGTGAAATTTATTTTTAAAAGCTTTCTTTCACTTTTGTTTTTATTTGTTTTAATTTTGGGTACCTGAATGGTACTTATGGGTTGTATTTGAACACTTTTTGATGAAGTAAAATAGGGGGAGAAGTATTCGCTTTATGCTGCTGACACTACACACACACACATCACAAAATCATATGCCTCTGTTATTGTTTCTTTTATGCAGGTGCATTGGTTATTTGTCTCCATCAAATAGGGGGAGATTGAAGCACTTGTTGAATTTGATGAAGACATATAGAGTCTATAAAGTTTATTTTGTGGGTGTGTAGGTAGATAGGTTATAGGTTTAGAATTTAATCTCTTGATAATTTCAGTATATCTTGTGATAAGCGCCTATAAATGTTGCATTTCATAGAATTTATCTTACTGCATGAAAAACCAATCTTTAAGCCTTGAAAGAACAAACTGAGTTTTTCAATCTATTAAAAAGCAGTTTTAATCTATTAAAATCACTTAAAATAGGAAATGTATATATACAACCAATATTTTAATTGATTGAATCATAGAATCAACAGGTTAAAATGTTCTTGATGGTTTTTCCATATTAAGGGTTTCGCAGTATTAATTTGTTGAATTGATAAATGAATAGATTAAAATGTTCTAAGCCATTTTTCATTTCAAAAGTATCTCAGATTTTTAATATGTTGAAATCAAGTTCAATCTGTTGAAACAGAGAGATGTCATTTTTCATCTTAAAGTATCTCAGATTTTTAATCTGTTGAAATCAATTTTAATATGTTGAAACAGAGAGATATCATTTTTCATTTTTAAGTATCTCAGATTTTTAATCTGTTGAAATGAATTTTAATCTGTTGAAACAGAGAGCTACCATTTTTCTTCTAACTATTTCAATCCATTAAAAGCTCGAATTAACCGATTGAAAGAGTTTTAAATAAAATCAATCGATTGAAACATCATTTTAAATCGATTGAAACTGTCGGTTTCTCTCTTTTACTCTATAAATACAGTTTTGATTTCTCTTTCAAATATATAATTTGGAAATCGATCAAAAGCAATCTTGGATCTCTCATATTCGTGTTTTTCTTTGAGCATTCATACACACTTCATATCATAAGGCGTTTTGATCAAGATTGTTGAAAGATCTTCAAGAGAGAAAGTTTTGAGTTAGAAAAATTGCTTCTAGACTTCTATATTGTAAAAGCTGCAGTCCAGGTTTATTCTTTTCATATACTTGTACGAATTCTAATTGTGTAGATTGGGTTTGAATTCGAACTGGTTACAGTAACTGGGTTTGGTTGCTGGGTGGTTTTTCAAGAGTCTATCTTGTGGTGTTGTAAGGTAGTTCTTGGGATAGATTGGTGTATATCTACTGGTTTGTATTTTCACTTGGTACTAGTGGAACTTGGCAGATTTGTCAAGAACTGGATGTAGCTCTTGGGAAGAGTGAACCACTATAAACTCTTGTGTTGTATTTCTGCTTTTATCTCTTTTCATTTCTGGTTTATATTCTTGCTTTGTTTAAAACCAAATCTGCCTAATAAAAGATTGGATAAAGATTAATCATTCTTCCACAAAGAAAGAGTGTTTTTTGAAAAGATTTCTAAAGTTCAATTCACCCCTCCCCCCCTCTTGAACTCAACCATTAATTCTTACACCCACTGGTATGGTCGAAAACCACCACTCAAGGTGATAACCTTCCTCTTCTGGCCCAAAGACTGACAAGGCCCTAGTGCCATGCATGGTCTGAAGGCTGGGAGAGTGGGGACCCTATAATGGGGGCACCTTGGGGGCCTGACCTTGGTGAGGAAATTTAGAAATACCCTGAATATGCACTCTTCTGTAGGATACCCCTAGCTCGTGATTAAAAAACGTTGTCCTACTGTTTGCAGATGAGTGAATTGTGTGTGCATTTGTTTGTTGTATTTGATTGTTGCATAGCATAATCATACAATAGAAACATAAAAAAAAAAATACAACAAAAAATCTTTTCACAATAAACACCCTTATCTCGGACAGTCTGACTTTTAGCTAGCCTGGTTTCAGGTTCTTTGTAAGCTAAGTAGCCATGCAGTCCGGCAGAAGAGATAAGGGATACTAAAACTGTTCTTTTTGCAATAAACCATTTTTATCTCGGACTGTCTGCCTTTTAGCTAGCCTGGTTTCAGGTTCTTTGTAAGCTAAGTAGTCATGCAGTCTGACAGAAGAGATAAAAAGTTATAAAAATCAAATAAAACAAATAAACCAAATAAATCGAATAAATCAAATAAAAAATGGGATCCTATTCATAAAACTCATGAACATCCATATAGGTAGTTTATCTTTCTTTTGAAAAAAATACAAAAAACCAAACACTATCATGCATCATGTAGAAAATAAAATATGATAATGTTTAGGAAAAATAAACACTTACATGCATGCCCGCATTAACATCATATTCATAACATGCATTTTTTTTTTCTAGAAAAATGGAGGGGGCCGGTAGACAATTGAAGAAAGTGGATATTCCCCGATACCATGTGGAAAAGATAGAACGGTTGTGCACATTGATGCCACCAGAGGTCCGCTCTGACTTTGAAAAATCTTATGGACGGATTCTCGACTTATTGAAGATCTGTGTCGATCCCATTTTCATCAGGATTTTGGTCCATTTTTGGAACTCTAGTCTGCATTGCTTCGAATTTCTGCAATTTGATATGGTACCCACTTTGGAGGAGTATGAGATAATGTTGAGATGACCCAAGTCAGTCGGGGTCCATATTCGCCACGAAGCATATATTCCTACAGCCAAAGTCGTTGCCATCATCCGATTGCCACCTCAGTAGACTGCCCTGAAAGCAAAAGGGAATATCCAAGGTTGGAAAGTCACAATGTTAGAAGACCATCTATCCTCTTTTGTTGACAAGGCAGATTGGTTTGCTTTTAACAAAACCCTGGCTCTGATTGTGTTTGGGACCATGCTATTTCCCTTTCACCTCAACACAGTGGATCAAGCCATCATGGACGCCTTTTTTGCCTAGGATGTGCACTCGAAGAGTCCCTTTCCTATACTTCTTGCCAACACCTAGCTTTCGGTTGAATTCTGTCACCAAATGCAAGGAAGAACACTTAGATGTTGCCCTTCACTGCTGTTCGTGTGGGGTATCACGCACTTCTATGCCTCTAGTAACATGGGGATGGTCCCCGATCCTTTGAAAAGCTTTTCAAGAATCCCTCTCCACCGACGTCTAACCTTGGAGTGGAAGGTCGAGTTAGAACAATGGGATGCCAATCGTTTATCCTGGGCATGTCCTTGGTTTCGACCTAGCCCTATCCTCATCAGATGTGGAGATTATCTGAGCGTACCTTTAGTAGGTCTCAGAGGTAGCATAGCTTATTCTCCAAAAGTAGCTATGAGACAACTCATGAGAACCCAAACCGCATTATCACGAGAAGAACTCGGAGGACTGTGTTTCTTTGGAGACCCATGCAATGTTGCAACTGTACACAGAGCATGGGAGAAACCAGTCTTTATGGGAGATAGAGAGCTAGGCAAAGCTCGAGTAGCTGTTTCCAGTGACTATGAGGAATGGAGGAGAAGTAGAGGGATGTCACAACCATCCGCCCCACCTACTACGCCATCAGCCAGTGGAGAGCTCCAAAGCCAAGTCAATGCCTTGACCCAAAGGGTAGAAATCATGGGAACCCAGATGAGGGTCCTTGAGGAAAAAGAGCAAGAATCTATCCTTAGCATAGACGGTCTACAAAGACAGTGCAAGAAGAAAGATCAGGAGATAGAACACCTAAAGGACCAATGTGCTGATTCTAGTGAGCAGGTTATCGAGCATCCAAATTTTCCAAAATAAACTCGGATAATCAACTCCAAGAAATAACTGCCAAATCAACACACCTTGAGGCTGAATGTGCAAAACAGGCTCAGACAATTAAGGGAATGCTACAAGATCTCACAAGGACTCGGTCTGAAATACGTCAAGGAAGGGAGACCACCTAGAGACTTAACAAAAGCCTTACTGAGTTGCGCTGCAAAGAAAGAGACAGGTTAGCTCAGTACGACCAGGTTCTACAAGAAAGAGACCGAGCCATTGAGAGAATCGAATATTTACAAGCCTTGGTCGTCCATCAAGAGGCGAAAATCAAAGAGGCTTGTCGCCGCCGTCAAAATGAGGCAGTCGGAGCGACGCGATGGTTCCGACTTTCCATTTTTCACGTTTTTATTGGTGTGGTTACAACACCTTTAGGTTGTCCGATAACCGGGCTGAACCTAGGGGCGAGGTTTTCGAAAAGGCGTTCTTGGATTGTCCGATAACCGGGCTAAACCAAGAAATAGTTTTTGAAGGGTTCTTTCAGAGTCGTCAGTGATGTTTTTACTGGAAACATCATAAAAGGAGTTAAAAGGCGTTGGTTTTCGAAAAACCAACTTTGGTCATTAGAACCAGAGTTGGGTAAGGGAGTTAGTTACATGTAAGGGAAGTGTTAGTTCCCTTACGGAGCCCCTTTCGGGTTCCCTATGATGGGCTAGCTACTTTGGATAAGTAAATAAACCGGCGAAAAATATGCTTTTACCCTTTGTTTTGCGGAATTTAAAATTATGACTACATGGCCCTAGTTTCTATTGCATAATTAAATTAAAGCGGTAAAATAGAGAGAGAGAGAGTATGAAAACCTCCGAAACAAGCTTTTCCATTAATTCTTTGCAATTAGGGTGCTTTTTTGCAGCCCTTCACTCTTTTACAGCGCCGGATTCTCTCGAAAACGCTATAAAACACTCAAGAAATCTCTTAGAAACTCCGGAAATGCTTCAGAGGGGTTCTAGAAAGAGAATTTGAAGAAATGTCTAGAGAGAGAATGGAAGAACTGTGGGAAATGAGGGGAATG
Organism: Sphenostylis stenocarpa; assembly: GCA_963425845.1. Lineage (NCBI taxonomy): Eukaryota > Viridiplantae > Streptophyta > Magnoliopsida > Fabales > Fabaceae > Sphenostylis > Sphenostylis stenocarpa. The sequence continues at coordinate 44,132,394 of OY731404.1, read as the reverse complement.
GCGCTCCTATTTATAGGGATTGGCGCCTATCAGGCCGAGACGGGTCGTCTCGTCTGACAAGGTCGAGACGGCCGTCTCGCCTTACAGGAATGGCGAGACGGCCGTCTCGCCAAACGAGACGGCCGTCTCGCTATTTGCGCAAGGCGAGACGGCGGCCTCGACCTAAAAAGGCGAGAATCCTTATTTTTGAGCCAAAAATCCCTCCTATCCTAGTATGGGGCCTAATAGTCTCTCCTAGTGGCTTCTTAGGCTTCATCCATCTCCAAATAGAAGGTCCTCTGGTCTTCATTATGAGGTTGGGCAAGATTAGGGGTCTACAAGGCTCAAAAGTATAGTGAAGATATGAGTCAGGAGGTCCACCAGCAAACTAAAGCACTCGCTCATCATATACGGGAAGCTGAAGAAGAATTACATAGAAATCAGAACTCGCCTTTGGATTTCCTTAGGCTTTTTTGTTTCTGTCAAAAGTGCTTCGTAGCATGGTGTAGGGGAATGTACACTTTCTCTAAAAAAATAAAATTCCTTTTGTTTATACAATTGTCTACTTGCATTCATTTCATTCATAATTTGCATACTTGCTTATCCCTCCTTCACTTTTAATAAATAAGATAATAAAAAGGAAGGATTAACTGATACATCTTCCACAATCAAAAGGATGGAGAGAAAACCATTCGTAATCAAGATCTCCCTAACGGTCGATCCACCCTAAGAGGACAATAAGCCTCGATCATTGGTTATCAAAGTCGATAAGGAAGAGGGGGCAAGGACACCTTTGCGATTATTTGTGCCCTGTCCTTTCCCCTATGACTCAAATAAAGTTGTACCATGGAGATACGGAGAATCTTCACCAATAAAGGAGGACGTCTCCAATATAGCCGGCATTGGGGGCATGACTAAAAGCGGAAGAATATACTCCCCCAAGGAGTCACAAGAAGATGCCCCCAAGAATAAAGGGAAAAATAAACAGACCGAAGAAAGAGAAAATAAAAAATCCAAGGAGGAGACTGATGAGTTGCTCCAGTTTATAAGGCAGAGTGAGTACTCCATCATTGACCAACTCAATCATACACCTGCAAAGATAACTTTGTTATCTCTAATGATGAGTTCAGAACCGCATGGAAATGCCCTGATGAAGGTCTTGAGCGAAACTTATGTACCTCATACAATATCCCAACAAAAAGTTGAGAGGATCGCCAGCTACATCACAGCCAACGATCACCTCACCTTCACAGATGAAGAACTCCCTCCTGAAGGGTCAAACCATAACAAGCCCTTGCATATTTCCATCAAATGCAAGGAGTATCTCATCGCTAAAGTTCTTGTGGATAACGGGTCTTCCTTAAATGTGATGCCCAAGTGCACACTTGACAAGTTAACCATTCAAGGTACACACATGCGCCCAAGCAGCACTATCGTTCGAGCCTTCGACGGATCCAAATGAGAAGTAGTGGGGGAAATCAATCTGCCAATCCAAGTCGGACCCACTATCTTCAACGTCGATTTCCACGTGATGGACATTACTCCAGCATACAGGTGTCTCCTTGGCAGACCTTGGATTCACAATGCTAAGGCAGTACCTTCAATGCTCCACCAGAAAGTCAAGTTCATAGTAGATGACAAACTAGTCACAGTCCAAGCTGAAGATGATATCTTGATCAGTGGACCGTCTACTCAACCCTATGTGGATGCGGCTGAAAAGGCCCATGAAATATCTTTTCAAGCGCTTGAAATCGCCAATGTAGAAAGACTTCCCAGTAATACGAAAGTAGCCTGCATGATGATGAAGTATGGTTACCATCCTGGCCAAGGGCTCGGGGCAGACTCCTAAGGAATAAAGGAGCCCCCTGAATTCAGAGATAATCCTGTAAAGCATGACCTAGGATATGACCCTACAAAGGGTCGAGCTGAAAGAAGAAAAGGGAAGTCTCCCCTCCGCACACTCAAGCAAATCTTCCAAAGCGGAGGGATACAAGTGTCAAGAGCAACTCTAGTCATTAGGAGTTCTGTTTCCTTTCTTAAGGGATGTAAACTCAATTATTGTTCGATATTATCCCTCGGGGCTAGCCCGACCCCCGGGCATTTTTTGGGCACATATTCCCTTACTAATTAATAAAGAATACATTTCTTACTATTCACTTCTCTTCTTGCTACTTCATGTCTAGACCTCATAATAACAATGTTTAAGCAAAAAAAAAAAAGAACAAAAGTGCGTCCAAATAATCAAAACATACCATTGCTATAATTATCAAGCTAATCGATTAGAAGCACAAAATAAGGTTTCATCTCACCATAAATAAAGTCGTGTTTCACCAATATTGTGTAAAAACAAAAAGAAAAGAAAAAGCCCATAGAAGCCAACGGCCAAAAAGAAAAAAGGGCAAAGTACCCGGTAGGAAACCCACTAAGGGGGCTACGCAGAAGTTAGGGTCAACCCGCTAGGAAACTCGAACAAAAATAAAGGGTAGCCTAGGCAAAAGTTAGGGTTATAAAATAAGGTCCGATAGAATTCCCAAAATAAGAAAAAATGAACCTAGACAAAAGATAGGACCATAACACAATATCCTAGTCTGAAAACCCGAAGGACGGTCTGGGGAAATCAATTAGTCATGAAAGCAATGGAAATAGGCTAAGGCGCAAATCCTCAAAGAAAAACGTTTGTTTAAATAGCAGCTTAAACACTCGAGCCAACCCTAGCCAGCCATTCTTATAAAATCTCTTCTAAATAAAAATCAACCACCTAAAACACAAGTCGTTGAATTTGTCCCCTTACTTCTCTTCTCTTGACCCTCACTACATTATTCTAACAATTAGTTTGGGAATATGGAGGCGTATAATCAACAAGAGGATTGAAATCCCTAAAGCGAGGAAAAAGTGCACCAACGTGGCGAAGTGTGCTCTCAAAACTAAAAATCATTCTTCGGTTACGTTAAGTCCGGAACGACACAAACAAGTACAGTAGAGAAGCAAACATCAGAGGACCCCCGTCTCTTTAAGACACACCAATTAATCCTTCTGAAAAACTAATGAAATAGAATTATAGGACAACAAACATGAAAACATTGCATGCATAAAATGTTTTTGAACAAGGTTCTATATCTATAAAAAAAAGACTCTAAAAAGCGAGACCGCCGTCTCGCCATTTGATAGAAACGAGACCGCCTTCTCATTTGGTGAGAAGATCATCTCGTCATGGGCCAATCGTGAGACCGCCGTCTCAGAGTTCCAAATGGCGGTCCCGAGTCTCGTTAAATCGAGACCGTCGTCTCAAAATATCAGACGGCGGTCTCGACTAGGAGCGAAAATCATATATAAAGGGGGACATGGGGGGTGATTTGGAGCATCCATTCTTGCTTTCTCTACACCTTCTTCTATATTCTTGAGTACTTTTGCCAAAGATGCATAGAGGAGAGTCATCCAGGAAGAGAGGGCAGGGTTCCGACCCAAGCACATCTACGGCCCCAGTTCCTCCGGACCCGACCCAGCTGACACCCCAGCACCAGGCCAGGCTCGAGCACATCCGGGGTTATGCCTGGCACCCCATGTTGAGGCTGGATTTTACCATCCTCGCTGAATTCGGATGGGAGGACGATGAGCGAGGGTACATCGAGAGTATTGGGTGGGACTTCCTCCTCCAGCCTCCCCCCACCCGCATGTATACACAAGCTGTAATGGAGTTTCTTGCCTCCATTACGATGATTGAGCTTCCCACAATGATCCCGGGCATCCCTCTAGTCAAAATGGTCTCATACTACATGAACTGGTCCTACCAGACGATGATGTTGGACGAGTTCAACGTCGCCATCTGCTTCATCCAGCCCGAGGATGTGCTGACCGCAGAATATCAAGGGGCCATCTGTGAGCTGCCATCTACCCTCACAGTCGGTGAGATGTGGGAAGATCTCACCGGGGCACGAGTTCTGCCGACCCTACTGAAGGGGTCTGCTCTTATCCCCGCTCTCCGCATTTTCCACAAGATGCTGCTGGAACCATCCACAGGCAGAAGGAAAGTCAGGGAAAGGTTACCCACCCTAACCTTTTCGCCCTGCATTACATGCTCCACGGGCGGCGGTGCAATCCCAACTACTTTTTTGTAAAGGCCCTCAAGGACTTTGGGAGTCGTCCTGTAGGAGCCATCATCACCCCGCTGCCCGAGAAGTGGGGGTGTTGCGACGGAGAGAACATCTCCTCCACTCTCTGGCCCGAATACATCAGTGGGTGCATGCTCGTCAACATGTGGATGCTCATCCGGCAGGGGACCCAGATGGCCCTTCACCCTATGCTCGCCATGACCCTAGATCTCCAAGGTTTGGTGGCGATGCAAGACATCCCGACGCCCCCAGAATTCCAGCAGCAGCAGCAACAACAACAACAATGGTAGCAGCAACAGTAGTACAGGGACGACATCGTTGGCATAAATCGCAATATATACGATATCTGCCAACAGTTGGACTAGATGTCCCTAAGACAAGATGTCTTCGAGACACGGATGGAGACCTTCGGCCAAATGCAGGAGGGGATGAGACAAGACCTGGCACTGATCTGGCAAGACCAGCTCAACTCAATCCGAAGCCAAGAGGAATTTCAAAGGCATATGTCTCAGCAGTTTCCCCCTCCGGCTCAAGTCCACCACCGTCTTAGGGACATTATCAAAATAATCATTGTACAAAAATTTTATCATAATATGAATAATGTTTTAGTAAATATGTTTGCCTTTACTCTCTCTTTCGAAAAAGTCAGTGTAACAAAAGAGGCTAAAAATAAAAAGACTTACACTTAGTCCAAAAAAGCCAAAATCCAAAGTCGCGAGAAAAAAGATAAACCGCGAAAAAAGGCGGGATTAAATCCGAAATGTTAGCCAAGGCAAACTGGCAAGACGACCTCATTAACCAAAAATCCCCAACAACCAACAAAGTCGGACGACAAAAATCAAAAGATCAAAACAAAGAATTCCCAACAACCAACAAGCTGGACGACCATCAGAAAAGTCAAAAATCAAAAGATCCCCGACACACTGGAGGACTCTACCAGGAGAAAACACTCATCACTAGGTGCATGATCGGAATCAGTAAGCCGCCACCACAACCAAAGGGTTAGCAACCGCATCGAAGAAGCATCTTGAGGCACCTAACCTGATGAGGGTTTGTACTCATCAACCAAGGGGTCAGCTACCGCATCAAAGGAGCATCCTAAGGTTTCTCACTCGGCGCATGGGCTAGAACAGTAAGCCGCCACCACATCCAAGGATCAACCCTATTACAAAATGGTATCCAGAAGATACAACTCACCACCACTTAAGGGGTCAGCTACCACATCAAAGGAGCATCCTGAAGCCTCACAAAATATCGTCCGATGGGTCAGTCTCCGCAACAAGGAAGCATCCTGAAGATAACACCAGACTACATTCATCATCCCGAGGGTCAGCTACCGCATCAAAGGAGCACCCAGAGGATAGCCGGACAAGAGGGTGAACTCCTTTACCCGTCAATTGACATTATGGCACGAAACCCATAGTCAATTGGTCGAGTAAAGGGGGGGCAGTTGTAGACCCCAAATCTTGTCTGGTCTCAAAATAAAGAGCGAAAGACCTCCAATTCGAAGATGGGCAAGTCCTAAAAGGTCCCTAGGATACACTAATAGGCCCCGTATTACAGTAGGAAGGTTTTTTGTATAGAAAAAATAAGGAATTCCACCTGAAAGGTCGAGACCACCGTCTCGCCATCAACAAAGGGCGAGACCGCCTTCCCGTTTGGCGAGACGGCCTTCTCGCCATTTGACAAATCGATACCGCCTTCTCGATTGGCAAGACGGTCGTCTCGCCATTTGTCAAAGGCGAGACTGTTGTCCCGTTTGGCGAGACGGCGGTCTCGACCTTGCTAGGCGAGACGGTGGTCTCGACCTTGCTAGGCGAGACGGTGGTCTCGACCTGACAAGCATGAATCCCTATAAAAGGAGGGTGCTCTCCCCTTCATTTCACACATTTCTTCAACTTTCCCTTCTATAATTTCTTCAAATTATTCTCCTAGAGCCCCTCCGAAGCATTTTCGGAGTATTCTGAGTGTTCTTAGAGAGTATTTTATAGCGTTGCGAGAGAGAGCGATTGACGTTGTAAGAGTGAAGGACTGCCAAAAAGCGTCCTATTCCAAGAATATTAATAAAGAAAGCTTGCTTCAAAGGTTTCCACACTTTCTCCCTCTCTTTTACCGCTTTTTATTTACATTTATACATGTATTAGCTATTAGGGCCATGTAGTCACTATTTTCTTAATTCCGCAAATAAAAGGGTAAAAGCGTCATTTTTAAGTTTATTTATGAAATAAACGGCCCATCATAGGGAACCCAAAAGGGGCGTCGTGGGGGTGCTAATACCTTCCCCACGCGTAACTAACTCCCTTACCCGACTCTAGTTATAATGGCCAAAGTTGGTTCTTTAAACCAATGCCTTCTTTTTTTCCTTTTCCGATGTTTTCGATAAACACATCGATGGTGACTCCATAAGAACCCTTTTCGAAAACCTCGCCTCTAGGTCCAACCCGATTATCGGACAACCTAAAGGCGTTGTAACGTCACATTTTAAAATGCGAAGTGGAAGTCGGAATACCATCATGTCGCTTTGACCGCCTCTTTTGACGGTGACGACAATAACTAATGCACAGAGATGGTAACTAATAAAAGCGATAAAATAGCGTAAGGGATATAGAAGAACCTTCAAAGCAAGCTTTTATAAACACTCTTGTAAAGGGCGCTTTTTAGCAAACCCCGCACTCTACACAGACACTCCTTTCTTGAATTTAAACTTGCCTAAACGAGCTAGAATTGGACTCTTGAAGTAGAAACAACAAGTAAACGAAGTATCAGAGTAATAACTATGTGATTTCTGGGTGTTTCTGTGTTTTTCTGTGTGTTTTCCTCCTTGAACGAAGGTCCTATTTATAGAAATTCATACCTATCAGATTGGGAAGGTCATCTCGTTTGACAAGGTCGAGATGATTGTCTCACCATTCGGGTAATTGAGATCGTCATCTCGATAAATGGGACAATGTTCTCACTTTTGGTGAATGGCGAGACGATGGTCTCGCCAAATGAGACGGCATTCTCGCTTTTGGCAAATGGCGATACGGTGGTCTTGCCAAATGAGACGGTAGTCTCGGTCTTCTAAGAAAAATTTTCTTATTTTTGTGTACAAAAAGCCTTCCTATTCTAATATGGAGCCTAGTGAATAATCCTAGCGACCTTTAAGGCCTTGTCCATCTTCGAACGAAAGTCTTCTGTTCTTTATTGTGAGGTCGGGCAAGATTTGGGGTCTACACTCTCTAAATCGATTGAATAGCTTCCTTAGATATAGAATGTGGTCCATTTCATTCTTGGACTTGGTGATCATGTCATCCATGTACACTTCAATTTCTTTGTGGATCATGTCGTGGAATAATGTTACCATGGCCCTCTGATAGGTAGCCCCCACATTTTTGAGCCCAAAAGGCATTACTCTATAACAAAATGTCCCCCATGGCGTGATAAAGGAGGTCTTTTCTTTGTCTTTGTCAGCCAACTTAATCTGGTTATACCCCACATATCCGTCCATGAACAAATAGAGTGTGTTTGTGGCAGTATGATCTACCAACATATCAATATGTGGTAAGGGAAAATCGTCTTTTGGGCTTGCGCGATTTAAATCCTGATAGTCCACACATACTCTGATCTTTCTATTCTTTTTAATGATTGGCACAATGGTTTCCAGCCATTCGGGGTACTTGGACACGATTAGGAAGTTGGCGTCCAATTGCTTTTGTACTTCCTCCTTGATCTTTAAGGACCAATCAGGTTTTACTCTTCTGAGCTTCTGCTTTAAAGGTCGGGATCCCTATTGCAAAGGAAACCAATGTTCTACAATTCTTGCATCAAGTCCTGGCATGTCATGATAACACCACGCAAATACGTCCACATATTCCCTTAATAATTGTATCAGTCCTCCCCTAATGTTATCATTGATTTGAGTACCAATATTTACTTCCTTCTTATCTTCCCCTTGCCCCAAATTAATGGCCTTAGTTTCTTCCTGATGGGGTTGTATGTATCGAGCTTCCGACTCTTGCAGCCTTTGCATGTCCAGGGAAACAGTCCCCTCCTCACTATCTGACTCGATCCATTCGCCTTCGGCTTTCGGATCCCACATAGAGTCATCATTCACATACATGATTTCTTATTAAGGTTCTGTTTAGGTTTAGATTTTATTATCAATTATTTGAAAAATAAAAAGGGAGAAAAGAATAAGAAAGAATATGAATGCTATGAAAAATGACTCAATATATTGATGAAAAGAAATATGTACAAAAGCCCTTTTAATCAAGTGTCTCGCGGCCACAGGCTGGGATCGCGAGAAATACATAGAAAGTAAAAAAAAAAAGAAATAAGAGGAGCCCTATTCAACTGATCCTTTCCGTCCAAACCTACTACTCTGGTTGAGATAGAGGTTGGGAATCCACATTAGGAGCAAGAGAGTCAAATGTGATCCACCCGGCGTCCAGTAGCTCTTAGACCTTGTACTTCAAGGTCAAGTAGTTCTTTGTCGAGTGCCCAGGGGTGCCTGAGTGGTAATCGCATTTCTCATTGGGTTTATACCACTCAGGATTGGGTGGCTCCATCTTTTTAGGAGGGACGCGCACCAGGAGCTTAGCCTCTATCAGCTTCAGCAGCAGACTCCCATAGGAGGTTGCGAGAGGAGTAAACTTCCTCTCCTTTTTTCGTGGTTGCCTGGCTGTTTGTGGAGCAGAAGAAGGAGTAGCCATGTTGATCGCATGCACGCTTCCCTCCTTCTTCTTGCTCAAGAGTTTCTTGAATGACGCATTGGATGAGGAAGGTTGTGCAATCCTTCCACTTCTCAGCCATTACTCCACTCTCTCACCATTGGTGACCACGTCTGCAAAAAGGGTTGACGTATTCCCTATCATTTTGTCATAATAGGGACCCGTCAATGAGTTAATGAACATGGACACGGTCTCCTTGTCCGACAGTGGAGACTCTACTTGGGCAGCCATTTCCCTCCATCGCTGAGCATACTCTTTGAAGGGTTCGTCGTTTCTCTTGCTCAGAGCTTGAAGATCTGACCTATCCGAGGTCAGATCAATATTATATTTGTATTGACGAATGAAGGCGTCTGCCAGCTGTTTCCAGTTTTGGACTTGCGCCCCCTCCAACTACATATCCATTCAAGGCCGAATTAGCCAAGCTATCCTGAAAACAGTGGATCAGGAGTTCTTCATTGTCGGCATATGGAGCCATCTTACGGCAATACATTATAAGATGGCTCTTGGGGCAAGTCATTCCCATGTACTTTGGGAAATCTGGAACTTTGAATTTGGGGGGAAAGCGGATGTTCTTAACGAGGCACATGTCGACCGCCTCTTTCACATCAAAATTATGTCCCTCCATAGCCCTAAGTCTCTCCTATAGGTCAAAAATTTGTTGCTTAGAAACTTCGGGGGTCTAGATGTGGACTGCCCTACTATTAGGCAGCACATGAATTCCCTGTTCATGCACATGGAGGGGTTCCTCTTCCTCCTTGTAGACGCCAAATCTTGCCCGACTTCTCAATAAAGTAAGAAATCCTCCGTTCAAAGATGGACAAGGCTTCATTAGGACCCTAGGCATGTTCACTCGAGTCATTCGAAACTATCGCATTGCTCCGACCACCTCTTTTGACGGCGGTGAGAGATGGCGACTCCACTAGGGAAGCTAGAGAGTTGATCCCATTTAGGGATGGACTAATTCAAATAATAATGATTTGAAATTATGCTTTTACCCTTCCTTGTTTTTATAACATGCTTTATTCTATGGCTTTAATAATTGTTGTGTGTTTATCTTCTGCAATTGTTTGAAATATCAATTTTACACAAACCTTTGCACACAACAGTTCCCTCTATACCCGGGGGCATGTGGGATAACCTTATGGACTGAGTGGTAGGTACGATTTGCCGTAGTGATGGCCTTAATCCCACCGGTACGGTCGGAAACCACCACTCAAGGTGATAACCTTCCTCTTTTAGCCTAAAGACTGACAAGGCCCTAGTGCCACGCATGGTCTGAGGGCTGAGAGAGTGGGAACCCTATAATGGGGGCACCTTGGGGACCTGACCATGGTGAGGATAATTAGAACCACCTTGAAAACACACTTTTCTGCAGGATTCCCCTACCTCGTGATAAAAACGTTGTCACTCTGTTCGCGGATGAGTGAATTGTTTGTGCATTTTGTTAGAAAAGTAGTTTTAAATCAAGAGGGGGGGTGAATTGATTTTTGAAAGTTTTTCGCAATACACAGATTATCTAATTCGAAAATTAAGATTACTTATGAATTCACAAATTACAAAGCAATCAAACAGTTTAAGTGCAGCAGCAGAAATTAAAGAGAGAAAGGTTAGGAAAGATTTCACCGGTAATTTTATACTTGGTTCACCCAATACCGGGGCTACGTCCGGACTCCAGCCAAATTCCAGCTGGGTTCCACTAGAATAGATGTTTTACGAGACTCACCCTCTTACACCTATTCTAACTCTCCACCAAGAACCAAATTCCAGCTCTTGGAAACCTCTGCAACCAAATTCCAGCACGAGAGAAACCGAGTGCCCAAATTCCAGGCACCACACACAAGAACCAAATTCCAGCTCTTGCTTTAACCTTTCCACCAAGAACCAAATTCCAGTTCTTGGCAACTTTCTACAACAGCTGCAGAAAACTTGTACCCAAATTCCAGGTACAAAACAGTACAAATGAATGAATAGAAATTTAAAAGAAGAAACAAAGAAAGCTCAAACCGAATTACACCAATCCACAGTCAGTTTCTTCTTCAAAGAAATGCAAAGTGCCTCAAGAAAGATTTCAAAAGAAGTTCACAAAAACAGTTGTGTATCTTTCTTGAAAAATGCTAATAGTTGCTTGTATTGATTGCTTGAATTGTGTCAAAACTGATGTGTGATCTATATCTCAAAGTTTCAAGCAAATCTGTTTATAAAAGAGTATTTTCAAATCTGCTGCATTAATTAATCTGTTGAAAGTTTGTTTTAATCTGTTGAAATAGCCGTTACAATCTGTTAAAAGTCCTTTCAACCCATTAATGCGTTCATGATCTTTAACGAGAAAATGTTTTAGTTGATACGACCACGTTTTTATCGGTTAAAACGTTTTACAAACATTTTCTAAGTATAAAACAATCGATTGAATCACGTATTAATCGATTGATTTGTTTAAAAACCTTCTTATAAAACTTTCCAAGTTATTTTAGCTGATATAAAGTCGTTTCAATCGATTGAAAATCTGCACATATATTTTCAAGTCATTTTAATCGATTGAAAGTTCGTTTTAATCGATTGAAAAGATTTTCTAAGTTATTTTAATCGATTGAAATACGTTTTAATCGATTGAAATAGATCTGATCGGTCATAATTCAATTCTGATCGATCATAACCAACTCTGATCGGTCATAATCTCATTCTGATCGATCATACTGACATCCAAAGTGATTTTAATCGATTGAAACGTGTTTTAATCGATTAAAATAATTCTAATCGCTCATATTTAAGATCTGATCGATTATATTGCATTCTGACCTATTACATTCGAATTCTAATCGGTCATAAAGAGTTTTAATCGATTAAAAGAAGTTTGTATCGATTAAAATATTGTAAAAACACTTTTTAAAACATTCTAAGTGTTTTAAATTGATTCTTTCAAACCTTTATCAGTTAATAACTTGTTTAAGAAAATTCTTTGCCAAAATGCTTTTGTTTTTTTATTTGTTTAAAACTATTTTTGAGGCATTTTGCAAATTGAGTGAAGAAGCTTTATGCGAGTGGAAAAGGTAAAGTGGTTTTACCTAAGCTTTCTGTTAAGACACACTAAGTCTTCAGCTCCTTTGTTCGAGTGACTTGTTTGACAGCTGCAGAGTTGACCCTTGACTTTATCTTTGACTTCATCAAATCACTGAGATCTTTGCTAGGATCACTTTCAGTCTCCCCTATTTGATGAAGACAAACACCATTTTGAAAAAACAATCTCCGCAAAATAAGTCACTTGATAATGCAGTTAGGTGAGAAATATAAGAATGTAATAAAGTTTTGTTTCTCCCCCTAAAACTTATTTCTCCCCCTAAAATGTTGCACTTAAATTTATCTTAAAGTGATGCAACTATTTCTCCCCCTTTTGACTTCATCAAAAATAGGGAATAGAAGAGAAAAAAATAAAATGTAAGGTTTCGAAAAATATGCTCAAGTTTTTGAAAATACAAAGTGAATCAATATTTCACTCATGAAAAGAATCAATTAAAGTTGATTCAAACTTATCTCCATTAACACGTTTGTAATGAATACAATTAACACGTGTAAAGATAAGGGAATCATGCTTTAGTAGCATGTTACAGGAACAGCCATTAACTAAAGCCTTTAATCTTTCTTCCCAGAATAAAAATCGATTAAAAACAGAGCATAATCGGTTAAAATGTTCTTGGTAAATGATTTTAATCGATTGAAAGAAAGGTTTAATCGATTAAAACATTTAAGATTTTGAAAACATGAATTTTTAGAAAAAAACAATCGATTATTTCGATTTTAAATCGATTAAAACAGTAATGAAATTTGCTTGTTTAAGTTTATTTAACCGATTAAAAAGTGTTTTTATTAACTAAAACAACCTGATTTTGAAAATCATGATATATCTGATGTGAATATCTCGTATCTAATCTATTGGATATGTAGTGAACTGATTGTCTAGATCAATATCAACTATTTTTCACCGATAATCTACCACTATCAGATTTAATTTTAAGTTTGGCTAATTTTACTTGTTATAAGACAGTTTTAAAAGGTTTTAATCGATCAATGCCCAGTTTTAAAAGAGATTCAGGGATCTATCATCTACTTCTATCTAAGCCAGTTCAATCTAGATTTAGATCCTAAATCATATTTAACCAAAGCTAGATCAAGAGTCCCTGGTATAACACCAGTTAATATTACAGTCCATGCAAAAAATATAAAGATAGAAATAAGCGAGAAGATAAAGATGATGAGGGGAACTAGTCATCCCAATTTCCCTGATTGAACTGCTTATCCACCAGCTTGGTGATCATTCATTTGGTTCCCACCAATATCAAAAGATAATAGGCTTTCCTTTTTGCTGGAACCAATTTTGCTCTATCAACTATTTGAGTCAACAACTGCTGTCACTCTCGTATCGACGAACAGCACACGAAACTTTTCCCGAAAAGAAATCTTTTAGCAGTTTCTTGTTATTATTGACTGCATTACAGTCCATGGTTGACACCACACTGGAATTTCTACTACACATCGGAGGCATAATCATGTACTGACCAAATCCCACACAGAATGCATGATACCATAAATTGCATGAATCACAGGTTAATGATGTACTCGAGATAGGAATTTTCTTTCATAATAGCCAACCCATTTTGAACCACTGCAGTTGTCATTATCCAAGCAAATAAGCTGCATTCTTATTAATGTAGTATGATGGGTGTTATTCTCACTTATAGTGAACCAGTCATCATTATCTTTTGAGGAATGTTATTCTGGTAGAGTGGGCAATGATTAGTAATGAGGACAGGTGATGACAATCAATCCAGAATTCTAAAACAATATAAAATTTATCCCTGTCTTGACCATAAAACATACATTCCCTGTACCACGTTATTCAATTCTTGAATTGCTGTCCCAGATTGGTTTCCTTACGGTGTCACCTCGTGACATTGATGATTAAAGCAAATATTCAAAGTTGCACAGTTCCAATGAATTTCACCAAGAGTTTTGAACCAATGCATGCTCAAAATTATTTCAAATATATTGCAATGTAATATCAAGAAATTTAATGAAAACATGTATTTATTGGATTTCCTAGTAATGAATAACTTATTACCGAAACAATTATCACTAAAAAATTTTTGATAAACTATGTTTTCAGTCCTAACAGTTTGACCTGTTTGTAACTAGTGTCTATAAGAAAAGTTACAGTCCATTCTTTGATAATTTCTTTGATTTTCAGTGTATTACCATGCAGCATTCCATGTAAAGTATTAAGAGAAATGTAAACATCTACAGCTTGAATCATGTTTATGTTGTTGTCAAAATAAAAGACTCTTTCATTCATGAATAACAGTAATAGTTTTCCCACATTATGTCACTGGTCGAGTTCCCAATTCAAAGATTTGTTCAGACCTTCGCTTTCTAATTTAAAAATTTGTGTCATTGAAAGAAAATTGAATATGGATACGTTTCGAAACAGATCTGCTCGAACCAGTCATGATTTTGATCATGTTTACAGCAGAGAATTGAGAGGAGATTTTGAAAATATGAAAACGAGAAGAAAGATGATAAGTTGAGAAATGATAAGTTCAGAACCTGGTTTGATGAAGAAACGGATTTCAAGTTTTTGAAATTCAAAGAGACATTTAAACACATTATGCAGATTCGGATTATCATAAAGACCTGGGTTTTTTAATCGAATTGGCCTATCAAACTTTAATTAGATGCTTGTAAATCATGTTTTCAGAACCTAATTAATTGATTAATCAACTCATTATCTATTAATTTGATTCTTGACATTAGGGTTGAAAACATCTACGAGTGAATTAATCGATTGTTTTATGAAAGAATCGATTAGATAGGTACAGAATGAAATCAATAACATGACACCAGAATTTAAATCGATTAAAACGTAAATGAATCGATTAATTTTGATACCTAAGTGTTTTTAGTTGATATACGAGATATTACAATCGATTAAAACAATTAAACCAAAATCCTGAGATCAGTTCAATCGATTATTTCGATATTTCAATCGATTAAAATGGTACGGACAGATATCAGTAAGTTATTTTAATCGATTAATATTGATTTATATCAATTAAAACAATTAATTTAAATACACAGAACCTGGTTTCGCAGCTCTGATCTTCAAGGGATTCCCGGACTTGTTCCTGCAAAACAATTAAGTATTTTTCTGGTACCCTTTATAATTATTGGGTCCTGATCATGTTATTTGAAAAGAATTAATCTTTGGAACCCATTTCATTCTCCCTTTAGGAATAGCATACTTTTTAATTCTGCAGTATTTTCTTGAATGCCCTTTCTTCATGCAGTAGAAACATTTGATTGTAGAGTATGAATTCCTATTTGTTTTTGTTTTCTTGGATCTAGATTTAAAGCCTATTCCAGTTTTGTCAAACATTAATTTTTGAGATCCAAGTAATATATCAAGATTAGCTTGCCCCTGAGTGAACTTTGAAACAGTTTGAGATAAGAATTCAATTTTCTTTTGCAATTCGGGACGGTTATTGCATGGTTTATTGCATTCACAATCGAGTTAGCATGAATCAGTTTCAAGAATTCATTATCGAGTTTCATTTTCACTAATCTGTTTTCCGGAGAATCAACCTTGTTAACTAGCCAGTTATTTAATCCTTTTAGCCTATTATTTTCTTTTTGAAGTTTCTTAGCCTCCTCATGCATTTCATTAAATGCTTCTTGTAATGCATCATAGTTAACTATATTTGAAGAGGAGCTAGAACTTACCTGGCTGGTTTGTGGATTTTGACTCGCCATTAAGCAAAGATTGGCTTCTTCATTTTCAGAGTTATCTGTTGATGACGTATCATTATCATCCCAGGCTATGTAGGCTCTTCTTTTTGATTTTTCCTCTTTCTTTTCACTTTGTTTATTTCTTTCTGGACATTCCATTTTAACATGGCCCTGTTTGCCACGACCATAACATTTAAAGTTAGAAGAATCAGTTCTTTTCTCATACCTTTTGTGTCTTTCCTTGTCTTGGATCTTTTTCTTGAGGAATTTGTTGAATTTCCTAACAAGCGAGTCCAAGGTTCTCATTATCTTCTTCTGATTCTTGATTTTCTTCAACTTTAAGTGCAATGCTTCTGTTCTTCTTCTCAGAGACTTCTTGCTCATTGAATCTTGTGATTTCCATTTCATGTTCTCCGAGTTTTCCAAACAGGTGAGGTCTGTTGTCATGGTGGACAGATCTTTTGATTCCGATATTGCAGTGACTTTTGGCTGCCAGGACCTGTCAAGACATTTCAACACTTTAATATTTAATTCTTCCTTATCAAAGGTCTTACCTAGGCCCATTAAATGGTTGATGATGTGCGTGAAGCGTTTCGCACATCTGCGATGCTTTCACCATTCTGCATTTTAAACAGCTCATACTCTCTTATCAAAGTGTGTTTTACTGGCTCTTTTAACATCTGCAGTCCCTTCATGAGTGACCTCAAGAACATCCCACATCTCCTTGGCGAATTGCACTTGGGACACCCTGAAAAATTCATCCATGTTAAGAGCGAGAAGTAATTATATTTTTTGCATTACGAGTCACTTTGAACTTTCTTCTTTTCTTCTTCATTCAAGCTTGACCATCCTTTATCTGTAATTAAAGGACCATTAGTAATAACATCCCAAGCATTTACGTCAATGGATTCAATGAAGATTTTCATCCTAATTTTCCGGAAAGGATAATCTGTTCCACGGAATAGTGGAGGTCTGTTAATAGATGCCCCCTCGGAAAACGGTAATCTGTTCTCAGCCATGGATCAAGAGACTTGAATAACTTTCAAGCACCTTGCTCCGATACCAATTGTTAGAAAAGTAGTTTTAAATCAAGAGGGGGGTGAATTGATTTTTGAAAGTTTTTCGCAATACACAGATTATCTAATTCGAAAATTAAGATTACTTATGAATTCACAAATTACAAAGCAATCAAACGAGTTTAAGTGCAGCGACAGAAATTAAAGAGAGAAAGGTTAGGAAAGATTTCACCGGTAATTTTATCTTGGTTCACCCAATACCAGGGCTACGTCCGGACTCGAGCCAAATTCCAGTTGGGTTCCACTAGAATAGATGTTTTACGAGACTCACCCTCTTACACCTATTCTAACTCTCCACCAAGAACCAAATTCCAGCTCTTGGAAACCTCTGCAACCAAATTCCAGCACGAGAGAAACCGAGTGCCCAAATTCCAGGCACCACACACAAGAACCAAATTCCAGCTCTTGCTTTAACCTTTCCACCAAGAACCAAATTCCAGTTCTTGGCAACTTTCTACAACAATTGCGAGAAAACTTGTACCCAAATTCCAGGTACAAAACGAGTACAAATGAATGAATAGAAATTTAAAAGAAGAAACAAAGAAAGCTCAAACCGAATTACACCAATCCACGGTCAGTTTCTTCTTCAAAGAAATGCAAAGTGCCTCAAGAAAGATTTCAAAAGAAGTTCACAAAAACAGGTTGTGTATCTTTCTTGAAAAATGCTAATAGTTGCTTGTATTGATTGCTTGAATTGTGTCAAAACTGATGTGTGATCTATATCTCAAAGTTTCAAGCAAATCTGTTTATAAAAGAGTATTTTCAAATCTGCTGCATTAATTAATCTGTTGAAAGTTTGTTTTAATCTGTTGAAATAGCCGTTACAATCTGTTAAAAGTCCTTTCAACCCATTAATGCGTTCATGATCTTTAACAGAAAATGTTTTAGTTGATACGACCACGTTTTTATCAGTTAAAACGTTTTACAAACATTTTCTAAGTATAAAACAATCGATTGAATCACGTATTAATCGATTGATTTGTTTAAAAACCTTCTTATAAAACTTTCCAAGTTATTTTAGCTGATATAAAGTCGTTTCAATCGATTGAAAATCTGCACATATATTTTCAAGTCATTTTAATCGATTGAAAGTTAGTTTTAATCGATTGAAAAGATTTTCTAAGTTATTTTAATCGATTGAAATACGTTTTAATCGATTGAAATAGATCTGATCGGTCATAATTCAATTCTGATCGATCATAACCAACTCTGATCGGTCATAATCTCATTCTGATCGATCATACTGACATCCAAAGTGATTTTAATCGATTGAAACGTGTTTTAATCGATTAAAATAATTCTAATCGCTCATATTTAAGATCTGATCGATTATATTGCATTCTGACCTATTACATTCGAATTCTAATCGGTCATAAAGAGTTTTAATCGATTAAAAGAAGTTTGTATCGATTAAAATATTGTAAAAACACTTTTTAAAACATTCTAAGTGTTTTAAATTGATTCTTTCAAACCTTTATCAGTTAATAACTTGTTTAAGAAAATTCTTTGCCAAAATGCTTTTGTTTTTTTTTATTTGTTTAAAACTATTTTTGAGGCATTTTGCAAATTGAGTGAAGAAGCTTTATGCAGTGGAAAAGGTAAAGTGGTTTTACCTAAGCTTTCTGTTAAGACACACTAAGTCTTCAGCTCCTTTGTTCTGAGTGACTTGTTTGACAGCTGCAGAGTTGACCCTTGACTTTATCTTTGACTTCATCAAATCACTGAGATCTTTGCTAGGATCACTTTCACATTTGTTTCTTTCATAGCATAATCATACAACAAAAAAACCAAAAACTAAAAGTGCATAACCCCCTTTATCTCGAACAATCTACATTTTAGCTAGCCTAGTTTCAGGTTCTTTGTAAGCTAAGTAGCCAAGTGGACCGACGGAAGAGATAAGGGGTTATAAAACCAAATTTTCATAATAAACAACTTTATCTCGGACAGTCTACATTTTAGCTAGCCTGGTTTCAGGTTCTTTGTAAGCTAAGTAGCCACGTGGACCTACATAAGAGATAAAGGGTTAAAATAAAAAAAATAATAAGAAGAATAATCCAAAACAATAAAAATTATTTGTACAATGAAAAGAGTTTTTGACAAAGTCAACCATTCATATCCGCATCATCTCATAAGTGGTAAAACCATGAGAGAAAACAAATGCGTAAGAAAATCATGCATATGCTTCATCTTAATGAAACTCTCATGCATGAGCGCATCCATTCTAGGGGGCACTAGATATCCCTAAGACAAAGGTGAAAGAGACCCAAGTGTGTTTGTAGTGCGATCGACTTTGAAAATATCAACTTAAGCTAAATCCAGCTAAGTGTATATTTGGATTGCGATCAGGTAAACTCCTCGGGTTCATCGTCAGCAAGAAAAGAATAGAGGTAGACCCCGATAAAACCAAGACAATTTTAGAAATGCCCCCACCAGAAACTGAAAAGGAGATTGGAGGGTTTTTGGGACGAATCAATTACATAGCAAGGTTCATCGCACAACTCACGGATAAATGTGCACCCATTTTCAAGCTGTTGTGCAAAAATCAATCAACAGTTGGGAATGAGGATTGCCAAAAAGCTTTCGAGAAAATTAAGTTGTGCTTAACCAATCCACTGGTATTGGTGCCGCCCACTGAAGGGAAGTCTCTGATCCTTTATCTCTTAGTACTCGACAAATCAATGGGATGTGTGCTCGGTCAACAGGATGATACATGAAAGAAGGAACAAGCCATATGCTACCTCAGCAAAAAATTCCTAGACTATGAGACCCGTTATACACCACTCAAAAAAACGTGTTGTGCATTGGTGTGGGCAACTTAACATCTCCGGCAATATATGGTCAGACATACAACTTGGTTGGTTTCCAGAATGGATCCAATCAAATATCTATTCGAAAAACCCGTCTTGACCGAAAGGATAGCGAGGGGGCAAGTGTTTCTATCTAAATTTGACATCGTTCATGTCACTCAAAAAGCCATCAAGGGTAGTCCTCTAGCAGACTACCTAGCACATGGATCAATAGACGAATATCAATCCCTACAAGACGAATTTCCAGATGAACATATCATGCATATCCAACACAAAGAACCCGAAGACAATGCATGGACCATGTTCTGTTAAACATTCAAGGACTTGATGTTGCACTTGATGGGCATGAAGATTGTTGATTTTGATGATGATTCAAGAACTCAAAGACTTAGAGTGTTGAAGACTTGTTTTGTATTGTAATAACTCTGTTTCAATTAGATTGAGTCTGTAATATTAGTGTTTAAGATAGCCGGTACATAGTCTGCACCTTAGAAGCTTCAAAAAGCTCAAATTTATCATCCAGGCTCGGCTTTAATCGATTAAATAGGGAAATAATCGATTAAAACAGTGAGAAAAACCATTTTCTGTATCTGCTCACTGGTTTAATCGATTAAACCACTTGTTAATCGATTAACAGGCGATTTAATCGATTAACAACCCTTTTAATCGATTAAAACAGAGAGTTTTAGGGTTCTGTTGATTTTGGCTCTGTAATAATCGATTAACTCTTGATTTAATCGATTATTTCAATCAGATTTCGAATTTTAACTTCAAATTAACCCTATTTTCGAAAACCCTATTTCTAAGAACCCTAATTCCGAAATTCCCAATTCCCAAACCCTAATTTCTCTACTTAAGCTTCTCTATGGCACTCAGAAATGAAGAACAACCTTTTTCATACAAAAGTTAAGTGTTGTAGTGCCAGAGAACTGTTTGTTGCAAGAAAAAGGGGCTTTTGGAACCTGCTGTGGGCTAGAAGTGATAAGAATCACTAAGTGGAGTTCTTAGTGGATTGTGTGTTGTGCCGTCTCTAGGGAAAGCTGTTCATCATCTCTTGTGGATTTCAAGAGAGGTGTTTTCTTATCTTTATCTTTTCAATTGTAATTTGTTTGTAACAACTTGATTATAGTGACAGCGTTAATCCTCTGTTTGAGTGATTAGCAACTAGACGTAGGGTCTTTTGATCCGAACCAGTATAAATTTCCTGTGTAAGATTCTCTTCTCTTCTCTATTTACATTTACACAGTTTTTAATCGGTAAAATTTGGGGAAAATTTTGAAAACCTAATTTTTATTAAGAAACCAATTCACCCCCCTCTTGGTTTTTGTCCGATCACGCGAACATTCCGCTGCGCGATTCTAACAAGTGGTATCAGAGCTTGCTTTGATAGTCATTCAAATTTTTCGAAAATGGCCGGACAAAATCAAACTTTTGCCAAAGGTGCGTCTATCAATAGACCCCCACTTTTTGCGGGTCAAAAGTATCCTTTCTGGAAGGTAAGAATGTAAATCTTTTTAGAGTCTATTGATAGAGGCGTTTGCGACGCTGTTATAAATGGTCCATTTGTTCCTAAAGTTACTGAGAATAGTGTTGAAGTTCCTAAACCTTTTTCTAGATGGACTGCAGAAGAAAACAGAAAAGCACAATTTGACGTTAGGGCTAGAAATATAATTTCATCTGCTCTAACCCTTGACGAGTTTTACAGGATTTCTGTGTGTAAAAGTGCTCAGGAAATGTGGGAAATGCTTAGAGTGACCCACGAAGGTACCGATGACGTCAAAAGAGAAAGGAAAAATTCTCTAATCCAAGAATACGAGATGTTCCGGATGCAACAAGGCGAAACGATTTTCGACGTTCAAAAGCGTTTCACTCATATTGTGAATCATCTCACCGGATTAGGTAAAATATTTGATGTTGATGAATTAAATGTTAAAATTTTAAAATCTTTGGATAGGAAATGGCAACCTAAGGTGACGGCCATCTCGGAGTCACAAAATCTTTCCACAATGTCTATGGCGGCGTTATTTGGAAAGCTAAGAGAACATGAACTAGAGCTTGGAAGGCTAAATGAAGAAGAAGGTCAATACCAAAAGAAGAACCTAGCTTTCAAAACCGAAATTTCCAAAGGTAAAAATAAAAAGGAAGAAGAAGACTCGGAGAATGATGAAGAAGAATTGAGTCTCATGATTAAGAAGTTCACCAAATTCATGAAAGCTAAAGGAAGGCATCCTTTCAAAGGTAAGGGAAAGGTAAGAGAAAATACTTCCGTTAATATAAAATGTTATGGATGTGGTGAAGCAGGGCATGTAAAGACCGAATGCCCAAACAAGAAAAGCGATGAAAACAAAGGCAAAAAGGTCTTCAAGAAGAAAGCCTATATTGCTTGGGACAACAGTGACTCAAGCTCGGAATCAAGTGACTCGGAAGTAGAAGCAAATATTTGCTTAATGGCAAATGACAACATATCTTCCGATTTTGAGGTAAGTGATTCCGACTCATCTTCTAGTGATGATGATAATAATTATGATGAATTGCAAAATGCTTATAATGAATTGTTTAGTGCTTTCAAGAATTTGAAAAATGAATATAAAGTTGTAAAGAAGAATTTAAGTAGATTCGAAAAGGAAATAGACTCCTTAAAAATGAAAATCACATGTCTAGAAGAAAAGGAGTCCTTAGAAACGAAATTTGTATGTTTAGATGAGGAAAATGATAAGAAACTAGCATGTGCAAATTGTAAAGAGCATGAATATGACATAGATATTCTTAATCATTTGCTAGACAAAGCCGAAAAAGAAATAGATGATCTTAAGAAGCATGAAATGGTGTTTGCTCAAAATAGTGTAAATCAACAAGTTCCTTTGAAAAAGTCTAAAAGGAAAAATAAAAGAGTATGGGTAGAAAAAGGAACTAGAGCATCTATGATTAGAAATGCATCATTTTCAAATACTACATCTAAAGCATGTTTTTATTGCATGAAATAAGGTCACACGTCAAATAGATGTAAAATTAAACATTTTGGTGTACCGAAAGGTAAATACATTTGGGTTCCTATTGTTAAATAATTTGTTATGTCTCTAACCCCAAGGACCCAAAAGTTGTGGGGACCTAAGTTTATTATGTTCTTGTTTTGTAGGAAACTTCCAAATCTAAGAAGTCTATGTGGTATCTTGATAGTGGATGCTCAAAACATATGACCGGTGATAAATCTAAATTTGTGAGTTTCAAAGCTAAGGAACAAGGATATGTAACTTATGGGGACAACAACAAAGGGAAGATCCTTGGAATTGGAAACATAGGTGGTGCAAACACTTTGGAGATCAAGGATGTGCTACTTGTTGATGGACTAAAGCATAATCTCCTTAGTATAAGTCAACTATGTGACAAAGGATTTAAGGTAATTTTTGAAAGTAAATTTTGCACCATACATTTGATAGATTCCGAAAATGTAGAATTAAAAGGCATTAGGCATAACAACATATATTTGATTGATTTGGATTGTTTACATGAGTCTAGCATAACATGTTTAGTTGCTAAGGAAGAGAACCCTTGGTTATGGCATAAGAGAGTTGCTCATATAAATATGCATCATTTGAATAAATTCATATCAAAAGACTTAGTTATTGGTTTTCCTAAGTTAAAATTTGAAAAAGATAGGTTATGTGATGCATGTCAAAAAGGTAAACAAGTAAAATCATCATTTAAATCAAAGAATGTTATTTCCACTTCAAAACCCCTAGAATTATTACATTTAGATTTATTTAGACCTTCTAGGATAAAAAGCTTTGGTGGAAATTATTATGGCCTTGTGATTGTTGATTATTACTCTAGATATACATGGACATTTTTCCTAACTATGAAAAGTGAAGCTTTTAAAGTCTTTAGAAAATTTGCAAAACAAATTCAAAATGAGAAAAACTTAAAAATTAAAGTTTTGAGAAGTGACCATGGTGGTGAGTTTCAAAATGAAAAGTTTGAAAGTTATTGTGAAGAAAATGGAATATTACATAACTTTTCTGCTCCTAGGACTCCCCAACAAAATGGTGTAGTTGAAAGGAAAAATAGGTCATTAGAGGAACTTGCTAGAACTATGTTAAATGAATCTAATGTTCCTAAATATTTTTGGGTTGATGCGGTTAGTACTGCATGTTATGTTTTGAATAGAATGCTCATTAGGTCAATTATTAAATCTACTCCTTATGAATTGTTTAATGGTAGAAAGCCTAATGTTGCTCATTTGAAAAATTTTGGATGTAAGTGTTTTGTGTTAAATAATGGAAAAGATAACTTAGGAAAATTTGATTCTAAAGCCGATGAGGGCATTTTCTTAGGTTATTCATTAACTAGTAAGGCTTACAGGGTGTTTAATAGAAGAACTTTGAATATTGAAGAATCTATTCATGTTACTTTTGATGAGATTGTAGACCTTGGGGGAAATCCTCTTGAGTCAAATAAAGAACTTGCAGGTGATGATGAATATATAAGAGAGGCTCTTGATGAATTATATTTGGAAGAAAATGAGCCTTCTCAAACACCTGAGTTAGCAAAAGAATGGCAATATCCAAGAGGACTCTCAATGGACAATATCATAGGTGATATTTCAAAAGGGGTAAGAACAAGAAACATGTCTAACTTTTGTATGTCTGTAGCTTTTGTGTCTCATATAGAACCCAAAAAATGTGGAGGAAGCACTTAAAGATGAACAATGGTGCATAGCTATGCAAGAAGAACTTAACCAATTTGAAAGGAATCAAGTCTGGGAATTAATCCCAAGGGAAGAATCACATCAAGTTATTGGAACCAAATGGGTGTTTAGAAATAAGCTTGATGAAGATGGAAATATAACAAAGAATAAAGCCAGACTTGTTGCCAAAGGCTATTGTCAGGAGGAAGGTATAGATTATGATGAAACTTATGCTCCTGTTGCCAGGTTAGAGGCTATACGCCTACTTCTTGCTTATGCATCTTTAATGAAATTTGAATTATATCAAATGGATGTTAAGAGTGCATTTTTGAATGGTTTTATTAAAGAAGAAGTTTATGTGGAGCAACCCCCTGGATTTGAAGATTTTAGTTTTCCTAATCATGTTTTTAAATTAAAGAAAGATTTATATGGGTTGAAACAAGCTCCTAGATCTTGGTATGAAAGGCTAAGTAGTTTCCTAACTTCAAATGATTTTTCTAGAGGAAAAATAGATTCTACTTTGTTTATAAAGAAAGTAAAAGAGCATATCTTATTGGTCCAGGTATATGTTGATGATATTATTTTTGGATCAACTGATAATTCGTTATGTGTAGAATTTGCTAAGATAATGCAGGGAGAGTTTGAAATGTCTATGATGGGAGAATTGACATTCTTCCTTGGACTTCAAATTAAGCAACTTAAAGATGGCATCTTCATCTCTCAAACCAAATACTGCAAAGAGATCCTCAAAAAGTTTGGTATGGACACCTGAAAGGAAGCTAACACACCCATGGGAACTTCATGTTATCTAGACAAGGATGAATCAGGTTTGGAAGTTAATCAATCTATGTATAGAGGTATGATAGGTTCACTGTTATACTTAACTGCCAGTAGACCTGATATTATGCATTTTGTTTGCGTGTGTGCTAGATTTCAGGCTTGTCCAAAAGAATCTCACCTAATTGCAGTAAAACATATTTTAAAATATTTAAAAGGAACTACTGGTTTTGGTTTATGGTATCCTTCTGATGCTTGTACTAGTTTAATAGGATATTCTGATGCTGATTATGGTGGATGCAAAATTGATAGGAAAAGTACTAGTGGGACATGTCATTTGTTAGGTTCATCCTTAGTATCTTGGCATTCTAAGAAACAAGCTTGTGTTGCTTTATCTACCACTGAAGCTGAATATATTGCAGCTGGTAGTTGTTGTGCTCAAATTCTGTGGATGAAACAACAGTTAGAAGATTATAGTATATTTTTAAATGACATACCTTTGATGTGTGATAATACGAGTGCAATTAATCTTACTAAGAATCCAGTAATGCACTCTAGGACTAAGCACATATAAATTAGGCATCACTTTTTGAGAGATCTTATCAGCAAAGGGAACTGTAAAATAGAATAAGTTGATACAAAGCATCAATTAGCAAATATCTTTACTAAGCCTCTACCCAAGGATAGATTTTATGATCTTAGAAGAGACTTAGGGATATTAGAAATAACTTAAATTCTGCTTAATAAGACAGTTTTTGGATGTTTATGATGTTATAATTCATTGTGTAGGATGTTCATAGTTAATCATGTGTAAAAACCTCAAAAATTTGATGTACTCTCTGGAATAATCGATTAATTGGAGTTATAATCGATTATTTGCATCCAAAACACTCAAAACAGGGCATTCCTCTCTGGATTAATCGATTAATTCTCCAATTAATCGATTAAATACAGCATTAATCGATTAACTGCACAATTTAATCGATTAAATGGTTCTGGCACTGGTTTAATCGATTAAACCTGGCAAGTTTGGCTTCCTAGTCGTTGCCAATGGATCTCTTGACCTATATTCACTTCCATATGACCGTTGGACATGCTTGATTATAAATAGGGGCCTCCATATCACTTCTACTCACTTCTATCTCTTGAAATCAAGCTTTCTTGCCTTATTCTAGCAATCTTGCCCTCTTCTCAATACATTTAGCTTTCTAAATCTTCTTATTATTCCTCAAATCTTTCAATGGCCTCATCTTCTCGTGCTAAGATCCCTACTAGAAGAAGATCTGCACCCTCATCTCGTCCCCGTCCTAATTCTGTAGAAGGATGGATTTCTAATACAGATGGCCAACAAGAATTTCTGACCTATTGGAAGGAACGTGCTATTATCTCTCCAAAGTTCCTTATTGGTGAGCAATTCATCAATAGGGGATTCAACTTTCCCAACCTTCTTGAAATTCAAGGAGTTCTTCCTTTCATCCAAATGCAAGGTACGTATTATCCTGACCTTGTTAGGGTATTTTACTCTAGATTTAAATTTAGAGATCAAATTGCTACTTCTAGAGTCAAAGGCGTCACAATTATTCTTGACGATGATATTTGGAGAATGTTGCCCACTTTCCAATTAGAGAAGATGCTATTAACATTTATGGTGAGTTAGATGATTTTGAAAGGTTCTTAGCTTACCGTTCTTTTCTGCGAAATCCCTCCATGGAGATTGGGTGTCTCCTTCTTGCTGGACCTTTAAAGAAGGAGGAACGCATGATTATACATCTACTTTTTTGGATTCTCTGTCCCCGGGCTACGAATCATGCTCAATGTTCTTCAATTGATCTTAGGATTATTCATTCCATAATGAATAATGAGCCCTTAGATTGGGGCGTTCTTGTCACCATGACAATGTTAAAAGCAAAACGCCATCCCACCTTCAAAATTCCATATGCTCTCCTTGTCTCTCGGATTCTTGAATATAAGGGAGTCAATGTCGAAGGTGAACAAACAGTAAGAACAAATAACTTGAATCGCATGCTTGACAGCACATTGATCCATCTACAAATGGTGCGTGTCAATGACATTTATGTTCACAAGGATGACGTTCCGAATCAAGGTGAAGATAATGAAGATTCCGATGAAGATATGCCTCCTGCTGCTGAGTTTCCCTCTGATCAAATCCAAAGTGTTGGAACTTCCTCTACTCATCATGAAACCTGACAATCCATGGAAGACATGTTATCTGACATGAATCAGAGGATGCAGTCATTCTTCACTCTTTCTGGAGTATGGCATGAGGAAATAATTCGCCGTATATCTGATGTAGATGATAAAGTGTGCCGTTTAGAAAATAGGTTTGATGCACACTTTCATAGTGATGATAGTGAAGAATTTTAAAATTTGTAATTTTTCTCTTATATTGTAATGAATGATTTTATCTGAAATAAAATGTGGTGTTCTGTTTTTGCTATGTTTGAGGGGGAGCTCTTATGTTTGCCTTAGAAGAATTATTTTTTATTATAATCAAAATAGGGGGAGAAATATTTAAAGCCTAATATTATTGTTTTTAAATATTATCTGGTATGTTTAATGTGTTTGTTAGTATGAACAGATAAAATAGGTTATTACAAGGCTTTAAAAGATAATTTTGATCATCATCAAAAAGGGGGAGATTGTTGAACATTCAGGGACTTGATGTTGCACTTGATGGGCATGAAGATTGTTGATTTTGATGATGATTCAAGAACTCAAAGACTTAGAGTGTTGAAGACTTGTTTTGTATTGTAATAACTCTGTTTCAATTAGATTGAGTTTGTAATATTAGTGTTTAAGATAGCGGGTATATAGTCTGCACCTTAGAAGCTTCAAAAAGCTCAAATTTATCATCCAGGCTCGGCTTTAATCGATTAAATAGGGAAATAATTGATTAAAACAGTGAGAAAAACCATTTTCTGTATCTGCTCACTGGTTTAATCGATTAAACCACCTGTTAATCGATTAACAGGCGATTTAATCGATTAACAGCCCTTTTAATCGATTAAAACAGAGAGTTTCAGGGTTCTGTTGATTTTGGCTCTGTAATAATCGATTAACTCTTGATTTAATTGATTATTTCAGTCAGATTTCGAATTTTAACTTCAAATCAACCCTATTTTCGAAAACCCTATTTCCAAGAACCCTAATTCCGAAATTCCCAATTCCAAAACCCTAATTTCTCTTCTTAAGCTTCTCTATGGCACTTAGAAATGAAGAACAACCTTTTTCATACAAAAGTTAAGTGTTGTAGTGCCAGAGAACTGTTTGTTGCAAGAAAAAGGGGCTTTTGGAACCTGGTGTGGGCTAGAAGCGATAAGAATCACTAAGTGGAGTTCTTAGTGGATTGTGTGTTGTGCCGTCTCTAGGGAAAGCTGTTCATCATCTCTTGTGGATTTCAAGAGAGGTGTTTTCTTATCTTTATCTTTTCAATTGTAATTTGTTTGTAACAACTTGATTATAGTGACAGCGTTAATCCTCTGTTTGAGTGATTAGCAACTCGACGTAGGGTCTTTTGATCCGAACCAGTATAAATTTCCTGTGTAAGATTCTCTTCTCTTATCTATTTACATTTACACAGTTTTTAATCGGTAAAATTTGGAGAAAATTTTGAAAACCTAATTTTTATTAAGAAACCAATTCACCCCCCCCCCTCTTGGTTTTTGTCCGACTACGCGAACATTCTGCTGTGCGATTCTAACATGTTCTTCAATGGACACTACTACAAATAAGGCCTTCAACGTCGGTTCCAGAACCGACGTTGTATCAGGCGACGTTGAAAGATAAGACTTTCAACGTCGGTTAAATAGAACCGACGTTGAAAGTCTTATTTTTCAAATCAAATTTTTTTATTTATTTCCAACCCCTCTATTTATCTAGAAATCCCCCCTCTCTTTTATATTATATTTTTATTATTTATCATATTTTTTTAAAGTTTAAAGCATTACCAAATTATTTTTTTGTCATCGACAGGATTCGAACCCAAGTACCTTAGTGTTGGAGGTTGATACTCCAACCACTAAACTACTCGAATTTTTTGATAGTAACTTACAAATAAATTATATTTATATACAAATAAATATATATCCGTGTAAATATATAAATACAAATATATTTATATATTTTGATATATTTTAATAATTATATATTTATATATTGGATGTGAGGGCACGCTCGAAGGTGAAAGTGTGTGTCGAGTGGGTTTTCAAAATTTGATGTCAAATTTGTGAGCGAGTCTCTTTATATGGGTTTGTAATTTAATGACAGAATATAATATTTATAATTTATTTATATAATGATATAAAATAAATTTGGGAAACGCATCATTCGCTCAAGTGACACATTCGCTCAAGCGAAAAATACCAATTTTCGCTCAAGCTAGGCTTGAACGAGTGAATTTCGTGAGCTTTAACGTATTTTCACTTAAGCGAGAGTCAATCTCACTTTCACCCTCGATCGCGCCCTCACATCCAACATAAAAATATATAAATATATCAAAATATATAAATATATTTGTATTTATATATTCTATATTTATATATTTACACGGATATATATTTATTTGTATATAAATATAATTTATTTGTAAATTATTATCAAAAAATTATAGTAGTTTAGTGGTTGGAGTATCAATTTTCAACTCTATAAAATACTATATTCGAATCCTATCAGTGACAATTCTCTAACTTAAGTGAATTTTTTACTGAAAAAAATAAAAACACTTTCCAGAAAATATATATTTACACGGATATTTATTTGTATATAAATATAATTTATTTGTAAGTTATTATCAGAAAATTACAGTAGTTTAGTGGTTGGAGTATTAGCTTTCAATTCTAAAATACTGGGTTCGAATCCTGTCAGTGACAATTCTCTAACTTAAGTGAATTTTTGGCTGAAAAAAAATAAAATCACTTTCCAGAAAATATAAATAAATATATATTTACACAAAATATATATTTATTTGTATATAAATATAATTAATTTGTAAGTTATTATCAGAAAATTACAGTAGTTTAGTGGTTGGAGTATCAACTTTCAACTCTAAAGTACTGGGTTCGAACCCTGTCAGTGACAATTCTCAAACTTAAAAGAATTTTTGGTGAAGACACATTCAACGTCGGTTCATCTGGAACCGACGTTGAAAGTGTCCATACAAAGACTTTCAACGTCGATTCATCTAGAACCGACGTTGAATGTACTTTCTACGTCGGTTGACTTGGAACCGACGTTAAAAGTGTCCAACATTCAACTTTCAACGTCGTTTTTTAACCATCCGACGTTGAAAGTGTATTTAACGTCGGCTCAGCTTTAACCGACGTTAAATGGCGACGTTGAAAGCATATATTGTAGTAGTGGGAGCCTCGAATATGCTTGGACACTGGATAAAAGCTGTTTTAATATCCTGTGAAAAGAGGTACATCCATATGACCGTCAGGCTAAACTTCAATTTTACCAATAATATGGTCGAATACGAAGCCTGCGCCTTGGGAATCCAAGCAGCTCTAGATCATGGGGTAACCAAGCTCAAAGTTTTCAGTGACTCATCCCTTATTATCTACCAACTTAAGGGCGAGTGGGAAACCAGAAACTCCAAATTGATCCCATATCTGGAGTACATTCGTATATGATTTCAAGAATGGAAAACATCATTTTCAAGTACATCCCTCGGGAAGACAATCAGTTTGCAGATGTCCTCGCTACTTTATCATCCATGGTCGCCTCAGATCAAGAACATGAGATACCGATTATGCAGATTAGGTTGCATGACAAACAAGCTTTTTGCATGGTAGTAACCAACGAAGAAGACAAATCCCCTTGGTATCATGACATCAAGCCATACCTCATGAAGGGTAAATATCCCGAGGGAATTAATGATAATGATAAAAGGACCATTCGGAGGTGGGTCGTAGGATTTGTGCTGATTGGAGAAACCCTCTACAAGAGAAATTTCGACTCCACTCTATTGAGGTATGTGAACTCAGAAGAAGCCGAAATGTTGATTAGAGAAACCCATGAGGGAATATTTGGGAGTCATACAACAGGGCATGTCATGGCTAGGAAAATCCTCAGAGCCAAATACTTCTGGTCCACGATGGAAGGTGATTGTCATCAATACGCCAAACGATGTCACAAATGCCAAATCTACACCGACAATGTTCATATCCCACCAGCACCTCTCAACATTTTGGCTACACCATGGCCATTCTCCATGTAGGGCATGGATGTTATTGGACCCATCGAGCCCAAAGTTTCCAATGGTCATCGTTTCATCTTGGTGGCCATTGACTACTTTACCAAATGGGTAGAAGCAGCATCCTACGCACATGTGACCAAGAAAGTGGTGACCACCTTCGTCAAGAAAAATATCTTGTGTTGGTATGGCATCCCTCATCGTCTCATTACCGATAATGGGACCAATCTGAATAATAAGATGATGGAAGAGTTATGCTAAGATTTCAAAATTCAACATCATAATTCCTCTCCATACCGACAAAAAATGAACAGTGCAGTAGAGGCAACCAATAAGAACATTAAGAAAATCATCTAGAAGATGGTGCTAACATATAAAGATTGGCATGAAATGTTGCCCTTTGCCCTTCATGAATATCGGACTTTCGTATGGACCTCCACAGGAGCTACTCCATTTTCCCTTGTATATGGCATGGAGGCCTTACTTCCAGTAGAAATCAAAATACCTTCCCTCCGAGTTATTATGGAAGCAAAGTTGACAAAAGAATGGGTCCAAAATCGGTATCATAAATTGAATCTAATCAAAGAAAAATGTTTGGACACCATATGTCATGGACAAGCCTACCAAAAGAAGATCAAAAGGGCTTACGACAAAAAGGTCCACCCTCACATTTATCACGAAGGGGATTTAGTTATAAAGAAATAGCTTTCGGCCTAAAAGGACAAAGTCGGAAAATGGGCAGCTGTAGACCCCAAATCTTGCCCGACCTCAAAATAAAGAGCAGAAGACCTCCAATTCGAAGATGGGAAAGGCCTGAAAGGTCCCTAGGATAGACTATTAGGCCCCATATTAAAGTAGGAAGGCATTTTTGTACAAAAAATAAGGATTTCCACCTTAAGGGTCGAGATTGTCGTCTCGCTTATCGGGACTCCCGTCTCGCCATTGGCAAGATCGAGACCGCCGTCTCGTTTGGCGAGACGACCGTCTCGCCACTTGCCATGGCGAGATCGCCTTCCCATTTGGCGAGACGACCCTCTCACCATTTGGCAAATCGATACCGTCGTCCTGATTGACGAGACGACCGTCTCGACCTTGCCAGGCGAGACGGCGGTCTTGACCTGACAGGCTCGAATCCCTATAAAAGGGGGGCATTCTCCCCTTCATTTCACACGGTTCTTCCACCTTTCCTTCTAGCATTTCTTAAAATTCTTCTCCTAGAGTCCCTTCGAAGCATTTCCAAAATTTTCTGAGAGTTCTTAGAGAGTTTTTATAGCGTTGCGAGAGAGAAAAGTCAACGTTGTAGAGCGAAGGGCTGCCAAAACGCGTCCTATCTTTAGAGAATTAATCAATGAAAGCTTGCTCTGGAGGTTTCTTCACTTTCTCCCTCTCTTTTACAGTTTTTTTAATTTATATTTATTTGTGCATTAGCTATTAGGGCCATGTAGTCAGTATCTTTTAATTCCGTGAATAAAAGGGTAAAAGCGTCATTTTAAAAGTTTGTTTACAAAATAACTGGCCTATCATAGGGAACCCGAAAGGGGCATCGTAGGGAAGCTAATACCTTCCCTACACATAACTAACTCCCTTACCCAACTCTGGTTATAACGACCAAAGTTGGTTTTTTTTTAAAACCAACACCTTTTCCCTTTTCCAATTTTTCCGGTAAAAACATCGGTGGCGACTCCAGAAGAACTCTTTCAAAAACCTTGCTCTTAGGTCCAGCTCGGTTATCGGACGATCTAAGAGCTCTCTTTCGAAAACCTCACCCTCAGGTTCAACCCGGTTATTGGACAACCTAAAGGCGTTGTAACCTCACCCATCTAAAACGCGAAAATGGAAGTCAGAACCATCGCGTCGCTCCGACCGCCTCTTTTGACGGCGGCGACAGTAGCAAACTACGAAGAGCCCTTTGTGGTCAAGCGAGCCTTGTTAAGAGGAGCACTTATCCTCACCAACATGGACAGAGAAGAACTTCGACACCCAGTCAATTCTGATGCAGTGAAGAAGTATTATGCTTAAAGACATTGCTCAAGACCCGCCAGGATGAAAACCCGTAAAGGGAATCTTGGGCAAAAGATAGGGTGCACATTCCTCGCTAGGGTATGCCTTAGGCAAAATTTAGAGGTTTCAAGAACAAAAATAAAAGAAAAGAGCAATGGATATCTTAGCTGAAAATTGCAAGGCGACTAAGGTATCAACCTTCCAGAAGCACACAGTCTTGTATAATCTTCGCGCCGGGCTTGAACATCTCAACTAAGGCAACAAGGAAAACAAAGGGGGGCAGATATCATAGGTATGATTGTAGACCCCAAATCTTGTCCGGTCGCAAAATAAAGAGCAGAAGACCTCCAAATTCGAAGATGGGCAAGTCCTAAAAGGTCCTTAGGATAGACTATTAGGCCCCATATTAGAGTACGAATGCTTTTTGTATGGAAAAAATAAGGAATTCCACCTGAAGGGTCAAGACCGCCGTCTCACCATCAGCAAGGGTGAGACGGCCGTCTTGCCACTTGCCATGGCGAGACTGCCTTCCCGTTTGGCGAGACGACCTTCTCGCCATTTGTCAAATCGATACCGCCGACCCAATTGGCGAGACGGCCGTCTCGCCATTTTCCAAAAGCGAGACTAGCGTCCTGTTTGGCGAGACGGCGGTCTCGACCTTGCTAGGCGAGACGACAGTCTCAACTTGACAGATGCGAATCCCTATAAAAGGGGGGCGCTCTCCCCTTCATTTCACAAACTTCTTCAACTTTTCCTTCTATCATTTCTTAAAATTATTCTCCTAGAGCCCATCCGAAGCATTTCCAGAGTTTTCTGTGTTCTTAGAGAGTTTTTTTTACGTTGCGAGAAAGAGCGATCAACGTTGTAGAGTGAAGGACTGCCAAAAAATGTCCTATTTTAAGAGAATTAATCAGGAAAGCTTGCTTCAGAGGTTTCTTCACTTTCTCCCTCTCTTTTACCGCTTTGTTATTTATATTTATCTATACATTAGCTACTAGGGCCATGTAGTCATTATTTTCTTAATTCCGCAAATAAAAGGGTAAAAGCGTCATTTTAAAGTTTATTTACGAAATAACTGGCCTATCATAGGGAACCCGAAAGGGGCGTTGTGGGGGGTGCTAATACCTTCCCCACACATAACTAACTCCCTTACCCGACTCTGGTTATAACAGCCAAAGTTGGTTTTTTTAAAACCACTGCCTTTCTTTTTTTTTTCTTTTCTGATGTTTTCGGTAAAAATATCGGTGACGACTCCATAAGAACCCCTTTCGAAAACCTTGCTCTTAGGTCTAGCCCGGTTATCGGACAATCTAAAGGCGTTGTAACGTCACATTTTAAACGCGAAAAGGAAGTCAGAATCCATAGCATCGCTCCGACCGCCTCTTTTGACGGTGGTGACAAATGGCGACTCCGCTAGGGAAGCCTAGAGAGTTGATCTCATTTAGTGATGGGCCAATTTAGTAAATAAACTTAGAAATTTCGCTTTTACCCTACCTTGTTTTATAACATGTTTATTTGCTTGGCTTTAATAACTGTTGTTTGTTTATTTTACGCAATTGTTTGAAATACAAACTGTACACAAACCCTTGCACACAACAGTTCCCTCTATACCCGGGGGCAAGTGAGAAATCCATAGGGAGTGGGTGGCAGGTACAGTTTGCCGTACTGAGGGCCATGAGCCCACCGGTATGATCGGAAAACACCTGTCGCCGCCGTCAAAACGAGGGCGGTCGGAGCGACACGATGGTTATGACTTTCCATTTTTCGCGTTTTTATTGGTGGTTACAACTCCTTTAGGTTGTCTGATAACTAAGCTGAACCTAGAGGCGAGGTTTTCGAAAGGGCGTTCTTGGATTGTCCGATAACCGGGCTAAACCAAGAACTGGTTTTTTAAGGGTTCTCTGGAGTCGCCACCGATGTTTTTACCGAAAACATCGGAAAAGGAGTTTAAAAGGCGTTGGTTTTCGAAAAACCAACTTTGGTCATTAGAACCAGAGTTTGGTAAGGGAGTTAGTTACACACGTAAAGGAAGTGTTAGTTCCTTTTGCGACGCCCCTTTCGGGTTCCCTATGATAGGCTAGCTACTTTGGATAAATAAATAAACCTGTGAAAAATACGCTTTTACCCTTTATTTTGTGGAATTTAAAGTTATGACTACATGGCCCTAATCTCTATTGCACAATTAAAATTAAAGCGGTAAAAGTAGAGAGAGAGAGTATAAACCTCCGAAGCAAGCTTTTCTATTAATTATTTCTAAAAATCGGGTGCTTTGCGGCAGCCCTTCACTCTACACAGCGTCGGAAACCTCTCGAAATGCTAAAAAACACTCTTAGAAATGTTCAGAAACTCTGGAAATGCTTCGGAGGGGTTCTAGAGAGAGAATTTGAAGAGATTTCTAGAGAGAAGGAGGAAGAACTGTTGGAAATGAAGGGAATGGGGGGCCCTATTTATAGGGATTCGCGCCTGTCAGGTCGAGACGGGCCGTCTCGTCTGACAAGGTCGAGACGGCGGTCTCGACCTTAAGAGGCGAAAATCCTTATTTTTGAGCCAAAAATCCCTCCTATCCTAGTATGGGGCCTAATAGTCTCTCCTAATGGCTTCTTAGGCTTCGTCCATCTTCGAAAAGGAGGTCTTCTGGTCTTTATTATGAGGCCGGGCAAGATTTGGGGTCTACACCACCATTCAAGGTGATAACCTTCCTCTTTTGGCACAAAGACTGACTATGGCCTTAGTGCTAAGCTGTTAGAAATGTAGGCTGAGATCAAGAGGGGGGGTGAATTGATCTTTGAAAGATTTTCGCAATTTACAAATTATCTATTTCAAAGATTAAGATTTTTGACCAGTTCTTGAATCACACACAACAAGCAATCAAAATAAAAGCAGCGACAAAATTAAAAGAGAAAGGTTTAGAAAGATACAACCGAGATTTATACTGGTTCACCCAATCCCAGGGCTACGTCCAGTTTCCAGCCAAATTCCAGCTGGGTTCCACTAGACTGAACATTATACAGATTACAACTTTAATCTCACACTCAATCTACCACAAGAACCATAATTCTAGTTCTTGCACCTAAACCTTCACCAAGAACCAAATTCCAGTTCTTGACCAACCCTGCAGCCAAATTCCAGCTACAGAAACCAGTGCCCACAATTCCAGGCACCCACAATACAGTAAAAGAAAGTAAAGAAACAAATAGAAGAAACTTAGAACGCTCAAACCAGATTTATGCAGTTCTGCAGTATGAGTTTCTTCTCCAAAAGAATGCAATTTTGCCTCAAGAAAGAACTTTAATGAACTTCACAAAAACTAGCATGTTTCTCTCTTGAAAGTAGCACTTATGTTGCTTGATTGATTGCTAAAAGATGTGTTTTAAAAAGTTCAAGCAACTCTGTTTACATAGAAGATTATCAAAACTGCTGGTTTATTTAATCTGTTAAAATAATCTTTTAATCTGTTAAAAGTCTTGTTTTAATCTGTTAAAACTTTTTTTAATCTATTAAAACGTTCTTGATTATTTTCCAGATTTATTTTAACTGATACGACACCGTTTATATCAATTAAAACTCTTTGTAAAAAATCTTCCAAGCTATTTTAATCGATTGTTTCGCCTTTCAATCGATTAAAATACTGCAAAACATTCTTATAAACTTTTCCAAGTGATTTTAACTGATAACAATATGTTTTAATCGATTAAAACGCGTAGTAGAAATTCTCTTAAGTTGTTTTAATCGATTAAAACGCAGTTTAATCGATTAAAATTATTCTGATCGATCAAAAACTCATTCTGATCGATCATATGCTCATTCTGATCGATCAACA
>OY731404.1:44011754-44095341 GCA_963425845.1 Sphenostylis stenocarpa | reverse complement strand
ACGTTCAATTTCCGGGTCAAAAATAAAAAATTTTCTACCACCTGTACCTCGCATAAACAACTTAAAAACACAATATTCTAACAACAAAATTAACGTGACAATAGAAAAAACAAACAAGATAATGAAAACAGAAAAAAAATGAAATAACTAGAATTAAAAATAGTTTTGACTACCTAAAAACTAACACTCAAATCTTAAGCGAATTAGATCACTAATATCAACAGAAAAATCAATCCCCGGCAACGATGCCAAAAAACTTGATAAATATTTGGGAAGTGCACCAATCGTTAATGTAGTAATAAAATATCGTCATCTGGGATTGAATTTATTGAATACTAGATTTCTAATTTACGTAAGTTTGAGCAACCAAAAATGAGATTTAGAATGACAAGCATATAATTATAATAAAAACTTTCAATCAAGATAACAACTATTAGAGGATTGATTTCGTACCTTTTCATATAGAATTTTACTCCTTCCAATTGATAAAAGAAATGTAATTATCCCCTTGAGTTTACCCAAAGTTGTTTTACCCCTAATCCCTTAGTAGGCAAAACTATCCATCGAATCTAAACCCCTAATCCCTTAAGTTAGTTACACCATTCAATAGAATCATGAAGAAAAATAATCTTCTCTATTACAAACTAGTTAGATATATGTCCAATTTCCTAATTGTGACAAACCCTAACCTATTCTATTTAGGATCATGAACAACCTCCAATCTCCCAATTGTGAAACTGCTCGTAGAATGAACTTGAAAATTATATATAAAACACTAAGATAAAGAACATTAACTAAACATCAATTGTCAAGAATAAGAAATTATAATTTAAAGTCTTACATCAATCCTCCAACAAAAGGAAAATTAGTTCTTCATAATGTAAAGATTGCTAAAAAAAATAAAAACTGGAACCGCCAATGGAAGAATAGTGGCCACCCCCTTTTCATTTTCGTTCCCCTTCTTTGTAGGGACTCTCCACGTTTTTTTTTTCACTTGTTAAGATAGTTACCACTTCTCATAACGGTCTTGAATTTCCACAGGTTGTGGAAAAATCCACAATCCACCTGTGGAGCTCTCTGACTTCAACTGTGCATTCTAGACCACAAATCCACAAGTTATGGAAAGATTCACAACTCACTTGTAGAGCTCTCTGACTTCGTGCAATCTTTTGGAGTCAAATCCATAGGCTGTGAAAAAATCCACAATCAACCTATGGAGTTTTCTGATCTCGATCTTTGTATTCTAGTATCAAATCCACAGGTTGTGGAACATTTCACAAGGCACATGTGGAACTTGCTAATCTGAAATCTTTCCATCTTGCCACCAACTCCCTCCAAACTATGAATTCAAACCTCCAAACACCTATTTACAAGAACAATGCACAAATCAACATGTATGATCCAAAACAATGATAATGCACGATGAAATTGTTCCCATAATGCAACAACGTATGAAATTAACTTAAATTAATGCATGAATGCAATGCCATTTTATCCACTCATCAATAAAATATATAATTTTGTTCAATTCTAGTGGTCTATTTATATACTTTCATCTATACACAGGTCTATCATAGAACAGTGACCAATTGGTTCAAATATATAAGATCGGAGGGGGGGGGGGCAAAAATTTTTTTTTTCAAATACTTAGTAATAACTTTAACCAAATCAGGGGGTGCATATGTAAACTCTCATGTGTGTGTGTATATATATATATATAGGTCCACCACCACTGTTGGGAGTCATTACTTATCAAACTTGACTTTCCATCCTTGGACTTAACCTATTAGACTATAGATGGAGTTTGTCCACGCTGATGCACTTTGTTAATGGATGTTTAGTTGTTATACTTGGTGCTATCTCACTGATTATATGTAATTTTGTTGGTGATGGAAACTCAGTTTGCTTATGCACCTGTGAACAATGGCATATCTTAGGAGATAAGGGGGGCCATGGCCCCCCAAAGTTTTGTAACTTACATTAACATTTATGATTTTGACCCCCAAAAACTTAATGATTATTCTCAAAGTTTTGTAACTTACATTAGCATTTATGATTTTGATATCCCCAAACTTAATGATTATTAAATATACCTGTTTGTATATTTACAAATTTGACCTCTCATCCTTTCATATTTTTTTTATCTTTACATATTCGTTTATTATTTATTGATAATATATTATTTGGTCCCCTCAAGATCAATGGTCAATATTTGTTACTACTTGTGAAGAATAATGTTGAGGATGCTACTAAGGTACAAAGCAATTGATAAATAAGTATGAGCTCAAGGAATTTGAATATAAATAAAAATAAATAACTATATTCTTCATTAGGGGAAACCAAACAATTGAACTAAACAACTAATATGTGTAATTTTGATAGCAACAATTTAAAAGAGATAGTGGAAAGGATATAGTAATGAATCATTAGCAAGATCCAAATTGATAACAATAACTTTTCAACATTATAAAAGCAATGTAAGGAAAATGTAATAGCCCAAATTAGTAGAAAGCCTACAATCAACATAATAAAAACATGTTTTATCTAATATCCCTTTAGAGAGTAAGGATTACCTTTCAATAAGACTTAGAAACTGAGACATGTCATTGCAGTAAGTTGTTTTGTTACTCTAAAAACAAATCAGTATGGCTTAGCATTACACCACATCAAAACTAGAAGGAGAAATCATAGGCATTGATTATCTCTGTCTGAAAATCTCCTACATACAATGGATGTAAAACCCATCATTTCTTACAAGTTATCTGATATCAATAATAAGTAACCCAACATTTTACCCTTAATAATAAGAATACTTCATAGAAATGAACTGAAATAAAAATTTGAAAATAGAAAAATAGGTTAACTGAGAGATTATAGGTGATTTCAATTGTAGTATGTAAACCTACCTTAATAGGACAAGATTAAATCAGAACAATTAAAACATAATACCCATCTTCCATCATCAACCATCAACCATCAATGCAAAACAAATTATTTTAAACAAAAAAGCTAAAATAAGTTCTTTACGACACTCTAGAACTATTCAAATCACAACCACCCATGAGAATAGAAGACAATGAGATATGAACAATCCAAATCATAAAGAACAAAGAATATGATTAACATTCACTGAGAAAAGTGGGAGAAAAGGGAGGCACAACATAGGTCAATGACAGTACGAATTCCATGTTTATCTTTGACAACCACAATGATCCTAGAACTGTGTAAATGATGAGGGTGGTCGATCTCCTCTCTTGTCTCTTCAACAGCCAAATGAAAGGTACTCTTTGGCAACCCGAGTCATCTCTGGCAATGATTTCCTTCGTCCTAGTTTTCTTATTCCGACTTTAGATGGAGACCAAATTCCTTCTTCCTGATTTTTGTCCACTTTTAGGTTTTTTATTTTTTACATTTTAACTTGATTATAATTTGATTTTCCACCATGAGTAGAAATAAATTAAATTTTCCATGTAAGCATGTTTCTATCCGGTGCACCTAAAAGGTGGGTGAACGATACTCATTATCCTTCTTAGAAAGCTAGTCCTATGATTTGGCCACTATTTTTCATAGTTAGAGGTTCATGATGAATTTGAATAAAGATGATGTTCACGTCCATTGACAACAATGTGTTAGCTACAACACACTTTAATTTGCATCATCTTCTAAAGTTCATTCCCTAACTGATGAAGATGCCTACACTCCAACAAGTTCCCGTATTATGCAACCAATGCTTCTTCTTGGCAGGGAACTTCTATAATTGCTTTCTTAACATAAGATTGTCTCCATGCCAAGCGACTTCTCTAGTTGATTCCTCCAAACTTGCCATTGTGCTCCATTATTAACATTTCTGACAATACTTGGACCACTATACGCTTTGAGCTGCAGTTACTTATAAACACGACTACAACAACCAAGCTGAATGATGAGGTTGGTGTCACAGCCAAAATTAAGGCAATGACAAACACCCATGTTGTTATGATAATAATTGGTTAGCCGTTAGGAGAATAGTTAGGGGGGGAGCTATATAAAGCTATCAGTACCATTGGTTCCGTATGACGTTTTTTGTAATCTGTGCATAATATTGTATATCTTCTTCTTAATATGATTTGTTCGGAATTCAGTTCTTAACTCCCTACCCCTTCCATATCCTTCGTGTTCTATTACACCTAGTTACACGGGTTCTTAGCAATTAGTATTAGTCAAGTTTATCCTATGGGATTAGATGGCAACATCAACCAAACATGCAATAGCTATGAAAGACCTGGAAGATCGTCTTTGTAGACCCCAAATCTTTCCCGGCCAATTAGTAGACGTCAGAAATCCTCCATTTCGAAGATAGTTAAGGCTCCATTAGGCCCCTAGTAGCATTCACTAGGCTCCATTTAAAAAGAGGAGAGATTTTTGAGAAAATAAAAATTTCAGAAAAAAATCAAAAAACTGGGACGGCCGTCCCACTTGTTATTAAAGCTGGGACGACTGTCCCACATTCCTAGACGGTCGTCCCACCTCTGAACCTTGGAACGACCGCCCCACTTTCCAAGACGGTCGTCCCACCTAACAATTTTCCAGAAGGCCATCCTGGTCTACCTATCGCGTTTTACTATAAATAGGGGCTCATTTCACCTCATTCCACACACTTTTCCATTCTCCTTTGCTCTGAGAACCCAGTTCTGGGATTTCTAAGCAGCTTTGAATATTTTTACAAAGTACGAGTGATCTTTTTGACACTCGGGGAGTTAGTTAATAATTTTGTTCAAGGGAGGAGTGCTTTTGTAGAGTGTGGGACTACCAAAAAGCGTCATTTAGTTCAAAGATTTATAAAAGCTCGCTTCAGAGGTTCTTCTTCATATTTCTTATCCTTTATTGCTTTCTTTTATTGCTTTCCTTGTATGCATTAGTTATTAGGGTCATGTAGATAGCTATTCAAATTTTGCAATAAATAAATAGAGTAGAAGCACAATTTTATTGTCTTTATTTTAAGAATATTCCATCATAGGGAACTCGAAAGGGGCGTTGTGGGGGTGCTAATACCTTCCCCACACGTAACTGACTCCCTTACCCAACTCTGGTTATAATGGCCAAAGTTGGTTTTTCTTAAACCAAAGCCTTTTTTTATTTTCCTTTTCTAATGTTTATGGTGAAAATATTGGTGGCGACTCCAGAACTCATTTACGAAAACCTCGTTCTTAAGGGTAGTTCGGTTATCAGACACCCTAAGAGCGATGACCATATTTTTTAAAACAAACGTGAGTCATCAAAACCATCGCGTCGCTCCGACCACTTTTTTGTGGCGTCGATAGTCTTGATTCACATTTAGAATCAAGAATGATGGAAATCGTAGGATTGATATAGTCAACGTTAACAAAAACTCTTAAAGACCAATTTTAATAAATGTTCAAGATCCATGTGGAGGAGAGAGGAGGTATTCATGAAAACATGAGATTGAGAGGAGCACGTAATTCTCAAACAACATATTCTTGTGGCATAAGATTTGTAGACCCCAAATCTTGCCCGGACTCCAAATAAAGAGTAGAAGACTTCCTATTCGAAGATGGACGAAGCCTAATAAGCCACTAGGAGAGACTATTAGGCCCCATACTAGGATAGGAAGGATTTTCGGCACAAAAATAAGGTTTCTCGCCTTTTGGGGACGAGACCGCCGTCTCGAAATTGAGACCGCCGTCTCGCCACCTGCGAATGGCGAGACGACGGTCTCGCTTTCCCAGACAGCGGTCTTGCCACCTGCGAAAGATGAGACGGCGGTCTCGTTTGGCGAGACGGCGGTCTCGACCCTGTCAGACGAGAACGGCGGTCTCGCCACTGGCAGGCGCGAAAACCTATAAATAGGGGCTCTTCCCCCCTCATTTCCACACACCACACAGCTTTTGCTCTCCCTTCTCTCTAAAACTTCTCTCTAGAATCCCTCCAACGCATTTCCGGAGCTTCTGAGTGCCTTTGTGAGCGGTTTTCGGCGTCTAGAAAAGTTTCCAGCATCGTGTAGAGTGAAGGGCTGCCAAAAAGCACCCATTTCCTTTAAAAGAAATAAAAAGAAAGCTTGCTTCGGAGGTTTAAATTCTCCCTCTCTACTTTACTGCTTTAATTTTAAATTATGCAATAGATTAGGGCCATGTAGTCATAATTTTAAATTCCGCAAAATAAAAAGGGCAAAAGCGTATTTTTCCGGTTTATTTATTAACAAAGTAGTTGGCCTATCATAGGGAACCCGAAAGGGGCGTAGTAAAGGAACTAATACTTCCTTTACACGTAACTAACTCTCTTACCCAACTCTGGTTCTAATGACCAAAGTTGGTTTTCGAAAACCAACGCCTTTTAAAGCCCCTTTTCCGATGTTTCCGGTAAAAACATCGGTGGCGACTCCACAGAACCCTACAAAATTAGTCTTTGGGTTAGCCCGGTTATCGGACAACCCAATGATGCCTTTTCGAAAACCTCGCCCCTAGGTT
This sequence comes from Sphenostylis stenocarpa, assembly GCA_963425845.1. Classification (NCBI taxonomy): domain Eukaryota; kingdom Viridiplantae; phylum Streptophyta; class Magnoliopsida; order Fabales; family Fabaceae; genus Sphenostylis; species Sphenostylis stenocarpa. Next base: position 44,088,877 of record OY731404.1, on the reverse strand, counting down.
AGCCCGGTTATCGGACAACCTAAAGGCGTTGTAACCACCCATAAAAAACGCGAAAATCAAGAGCGTCGAAACCATCGCGTCGCTCCGACCGCCATCTCTTTTTTTACGACGGCGACAGATGGCGACTCCACTGGGGAAGCCTCGAGAGTTGATCCCATTTAGTGATGGGCTGACTTAAAAATAAATAAACCATGAAAATAACGTTTTTGCCCTTAACTTGTATTATAACATGTTTTACGGTTTGACTTTAATAACTGTTGCTTGTTTAGACTTACGCAAATGTGTGAAATACAAACTGTACACAAACCCTTGCACACTACAGTTCCCTCTATACCCGGGGGCAAGTGAGAAATCCATAGGGAGTGGGTGGCAGGTACGGTTCGCTGTAGTGAGGGCCTTGAGCCCACCAGTGTGATCGGAAACCACCACTCAAGGTGATAACCTTCCTCTTTTGGCAACAAGACTAACTATGGCCTTAGTGCTAAGCATGGTCGGACGACTGGAGAGTGGGGACCCTATAATGGGGGCACCTTAGCCTGGTGAGAACAGTTAGAACCAACCCTTGCCAATGCACTTTTCTACAGGAAAACCCTACCTCGTGATAAAAATGAACTCTCGCCTGTTCGCGGATGACTGAATTGTGTGTGCATATGTTTGTTGCATTTGTCTGTTGCATAGCATAAACAAACAACAAAACAAAAATCAAAAAAATATTTTCGCAAATAAACACCCTTATCTCGGAAAGTCTGCCTTTTAGCTAGCCTGGTTTCAGGTTCTTTGTAAGCTAAGTAGCCACGCAGTTCCGACAGAAGAGATAAGGGACGCTAACTATTCTTTCGCATAAAGCCACATTTTATCTCGGACAGTCTGCCTTTTAGCTAGCCTGGTTTCAGGTTCTTTGTAAGCTAAGTAGCCACGCAGTTCTGACAGAAGAGATAAAAGGCTATAAAATAAACAAATAAACATCAAATAAAAATCAAAAGTCCATTTCCAAAACCATAAATAAGACCTGGTCCAAAAATGTTACACTCATAAAACATTCAGATAGTTTATCCTTCAATAAAAATATACGCAATTACCATACATCATGTAGAAAAACATGATAAATAGGGAAATAAACACTTACATACATTCAAATAAGCATCCTTTTCATCAAACATGCATTTTGGTTTTAGAAATGGAAGGGACAAGTAGGCAACCAAAGAAGGTGGATATTCCCCGTTTCCATACTGAGAGGTTGGAACGGCTGAGCGCGGCAATGCCATCAGAGGTCTGTGCCGACTTTGAAAAATCCTATGGACGGATTTTGGACCTGCTAAAGATCTGTGTCGATCAGGTGTTCCTAAGGGCACTAATCCACTTCTGGAATTCCAGTCTGCGGTGTTTCGAATTTCCGCAGTTCGACCTGGTGCCCACCCTAGAGGAGTATGAGACCATGTTGAAATGGCCCAAATCAGCCGGGGTTCATGTCCGCCACAAGGCATATACTCCTGCAGCACCAGTCGCTGCCCTTATTCAACTACCATTCCGGCAGAGTACCCTGATAAGGAAGGGGAACGCCCAGGGTTGGAAAGTATCGATGCTAGAAGACCACCTGTCCTACCTGGCTGAAAGGGCAGAGTGGGTCGCCTTCAACAAAACCCTGGCCCTTATCATTTTTGGAACAATCTTGTTCCCCTTCCACTTCGACACAGTAGATCAGGCCGTCATGGACGCCTTCTTCGCCTGGGACGTGAACTCGAAGAGTCCCCTGCCTGCAATCCTTGCTGACACCTTGCTCTCGGTGGAATTCTGCCACCAAAAGCAAGGAAAAACACTCCATTGCTGCTCTTCATTACTATTTGTGTGGAGCGCCACGCACCTTTACGCCTCCAGCCACATGGGGATATTCCTCGACCCTTTAAGGAGCTTCTCCAAGATCCCCCTCCAACGATGCCTGACTTCAGAATGGAGGGACGAGTGGGAACGAAAGGACGCCAATAGTTTATCCTGGGTCTTCCCTTGGTTCCGACCTGGCCCAGTTCTTATCAGATGTGGGGACTATCCGAGCGTACCCTTGATAGGACTCAGGGGTTGCATAGCCTACTCACCTAGAGTAGCTATGAGACAGCTCATGAGGACCCAAACTACTATCTCTCGGGGAGAGCTCGGAGGACTGTGTTTCTTTGGAGACCTGTGCACAATCGCCAACTCACTAGCTGTGAGAAAAGCATGGGAGAGGCCAGTCTATATGGGGGACAGAGAGCTAGGAAAAGCTCGGGTGGCCGTCACCAGTGACTATGAGGCGTGGAGAAAGAAAAGAGGGATGGCTCAACCATCCACCACACCCACTACAAGCGCCAATGATGAAGGGCTGCAGGCTCAAATCAATGCCTTGACCTAGAGGATGGAAATCATGGGAGCCCAGATGAGGGCCCTTGAGGAAAAAGAGCAAGCATCCATCCTCACAATAGACGGTCTGCAAAGGCAAGGCAAGAAAAAGGATCATGAAATAGAGTGCCTCAAGGACCAGTGTGCTGACTCCAACGAGCAAGCTATCCGAGCATCCAAAACTGCCAGAACCAGTTCGGATAGCCGACTTCAAGAAATAACCGCCAAGTCAGCACGCCTTGAGGCCGAATCATCAAAGCAGGCTCAAACGATCAAGGAGTTGTCGCAAGAGCTCACCAAGACTCGGTTAGATATCCGCCAAGAGCGAGAGGCCAACCGGAGACTCAACAAAAGTCTCGCTGAGCTACGCTGCAAAGAAAGAGACGGGCTAGCTCAGTACGACCAGCTACTACAAGAGAAAGACCGAGCCGTTGAAAAGCTCGATGAACTACAAGCCTTGGTCGTTCATCAAGAGGCGAAGATCAAAGAGGCTCAGAAGTACAGTGAGGACATGAGCCAGGCGGTCCGCAAGCAAAGCGAAGCACTTGCTCGTCACGTCCGGGAAGCTGAGAGAGAACTACAGAGGGATCAAGACCCGCCTGTGGGTTTCTTTAAAGTTTTCCACTTTTGCTAAAAGTTGCTTCGCAGTATAGAATAGGGGAATGTACACCTTCTGTCGAATAAATAAAATCTTCTTTATTCAAATGACTATCTACTTGCATGCATAAACATTCATTTGCATATTTAATTTCCCCTCCTTCACGCTTAATAAATAAGATAATAAAAAGGAAGGATTAACTAACACGTCTTCCAAATCAGAAGAATGGAGAGAAAGCCACTCCTAATAAAGCTTACTCCAACGGTCGACTCACCGCAAGAGGAAAATAAGCCTCGGCCGTTGGTCCTTAAGAACAAAGAAGAAGGGGCAAGGACACCAGTGCGACTATTTATGCCACATCCTTTCCCCTATGAATCAAATAAAGTTGTACCGTGGAGATATGGGGAATCTTCACCAATAAAAGAAGAAATAACAAATATAGTCGGCATTGGGGGCACGACTAGAAGTGGAAGAATCTACTCCCCCAAGGACACACAGGAAGATGTCCTCCAAAATAAAGGAAAAAATAAAAAGACCGAAGAAGAAAAAGAAAATAAAGAATCCAAGGAGGAGACAGAGGAATTACTCCAATTTATAAGGTGATAGAAAAGTAGTTTTAAATCAAGAGGGGGTGAATTGATTTTTGAAAGTTTTTCGCAATACATAGATTATCTAATTCGAAAATTAAGTTTCTAAAAATCTTTTTGAATTACCAAGCAATCAAACAATATAAGCGCAGCGAATCGAAATTAAAGAGAGAAAGGTTAGGAAAGATTTCACCGGTAATTTTATACCTGGTTCACCCAATACCAGGGCTACGTCCAGTCTCCAGCTCAAATTCCAGCTTGGGTTCCACTAGAATAGATGTTTTACAGTACTCACCCTCTTACACCTATTCTAACTCTCCACCAAGAACCAAATTCCAGCTCTTGGAAACCTCTGCAACCAAATTCCAGCCTGCAGAGAAACCAATGCCCAAATTCCAGGCACCACACACAAGAACCAAATTCCAGCTCTTGCTTTAACCTTTCCACCAAGAACCAAATTCCAGCTCTTGGCAACTTTCTACAACAGTGCAGAAAACTTGTACCCAAATTCCAGGTACAAAACAGGACAAATGAATGAATAGAAATTTAAAAGAAGAAACAAAGAAAGCTCAAACCGGATTACACCAATCCACGATCTAGCTTCTTCTTCAAAGAAATGCAAAGTGCCTCAAGAAAGATTTCAAAAGAAGTTCACAAAAACAAGTTGTGTATCTTTCTTGAAAAATGCTAATAGTTGTTTGTATTGATTGCTTGAATTGTGTAAAACTGATATTCAATCTCTGCTTAAAAGTTTCAAGCAATTCCGTTGTATAAAAGAGTATTTTCAAATCTGCGCATTAATTAATCTGTTGAAAGTTTGTTTTAATCCTGTCGAAATAGCCGTTATAATCTGTTAAAAGTCCTTTCAACCCATTAATGCATTCTTGATCTTTAACAGAAAATGTTTTAGTTGATACAACCATGTTTATATCAGTTAAAACGTTTTACAAACATTTTCTAAGTATAAAACAATCGATTGAATCGCGTATTAATCGATTGATTTGTTTAAAAACCTTCTTATAAAACTTTCGAAGTTATTTTAGCTGATATAAAGTCGTTTCAATCCGATTGAAAACCTGCACATATATTTTCAAGTCATTTTAATCGATTGAAAGTTTGTTTTAATCGATTGAAAAGATTTTCTAAGTTATTTTAATCGATTGAAATGCGTTTTAATCGATTGAAATAAGTCTGATCGGTCATAATTCAATTCTGATCGATCATAACCAACTTCGATCGGTCATAATCTCATTCTGATCGATCATACTGACATTCAAAGTGATTTTAATCGATTGAAACGTGTTTTAATCGATTAAAATAATTCTAATCGCTCATATTTAAGATCTGATCGATTATAATGCATTCTGACCTATTATATTCGAATTCTAATCGGTCATAAAGAGTTTTAATCGATTAAAAGAAGTTTGTATCGATTAAAATACTGTGAAAACACTTCTATAAACATTCTAAGTGTTTTAAACGTTTCTTTAAAAAACTATATCAGTTAAAACCATTTTTAAGAAGGTTCTTTGACAAAATGCTTTTGTTTGATTTGTTTAAAACTATTTTTGAGGCATTTTGCAAATTGAGTGAAGAAGCTTTATGCAGTGGAAAAGGTAAAGTGGTTTTACCTAAGCTTTCTGTTTAGACACACTAAGTCTTCAGCTTCATTCTTCTGAGTGACTTGTTTGACTCGCTGGAGAGTTGACCTTTGACTTTATCTTTGACTTCATCAAATCAATGAGATCTTTGCTAGGATCACTTTCAGTCTCCCCCTATTTGATGAAGACAAACACCATTTTGAAAAAACAATCTCTGCAAAATAAGTCACTTGATAATGCGGTTAGGTGAGAAATACAAGAATGTAATAAAGTTTTGTTTCTCCCCTAAAACTTATTTCTCCCCTAAAATGTTGCACTTAAATTTATCTTAAAGTGATGCAACTATTTCTCCCCTTTTGACTTCATCAAAAATAGGGAATAGAAGAGAAAAGAATAAAATGTAAGGTTTCGAAAAATATGCTCAAATTTTTGAAAATACAAAGTGAATCAATATTTCACTCATGAAAAGAATCAATTAAAGTTGATTCAAACTTATCTCCATTAACACGTTTGTAATGAATACAATTAACACGTGTAAAGATAAGGGAATCACGCTTTAGTAGCATGTTACAGAACAGACCATTAACTAAAGCCTTTAATCTTTTCTTCCCGAATAAAAATCGATTAAAAACAGAGCATAATCGGTTAAAATGTTCTTGGTAAATGATTTTAATCGATTGAAAGAAAGGTTTAATCGATTAAAACATTTAAGATTTTGAAAACATGAATTTTTAGAAAAAAACAATCGATTATTTCAACTTTAAATCGATTAAAAAAGTAATGCAATTTGTTGTTTAGTTTATTTAACCGATTAAAAGGTGTTATTATTGACTAAAACAACCAGACTTGCACTCTAAGTAATGTTTGATGCGTCTAAGATGCCTAACTCATGTCGAATTTTGAAAAACCTATCACTAGCAAGGGGTTTTGTGAAAATATCTGCTAGTTGTTTTTCAGTTTCTATAAAAAAGATCTCGCAATCACCTTTTAGAATATGATCTCTAATAAAATGATGCCTTATTTCTATATGCTTTGTTCTAGAATGTTGAATTGGATTTTTAGTTAGCATTATGGCACTTGGTATTATCGCATAAGAGAGGGATTTTCCTGAGGGTTAAACCGTAATCCTCAAGCTGCTGCTTTATCCAGAGAGGCTGAGCACAGGCAACTGCGCAGGCTAGAATATATTCCGCTTCAGCGTAGACAAAGCAACACATGACCGCTTCTTGCCGTGCCAAGAGATTAGACCGCTTCCTAGGAGATGACAGGTGCCACTTGGTACTCTTTCCGTCAAGTTTACAGCCTGCAAAATCGAGTCGAGAATATCCAACTAAATTCAGTTTAGACTCACCTGGATACCATAACCCAACATTTAAAGTCCCCTTGAGATACTTGAGGATCCTTTTTGCAGCGAGTAAGGTGAGACTCTTTTGGTGCAGATTGGAACCTGGCACACATACGAGACACTGAACATAATGTCAGGCTCGCTGAGCGTTAAATACGAGGAAAGAACCAATAAGCCCCCTATATTTGGTTTCATCAACAGATTTCCCTTTTTCATTCAGAATCAAGGTAGCAGCTTGTTGACATAGGTGTTGATGCCTCCTTGCGGTGTTCCATTTCAAATCTCTTCACGGTTTCGTGCGAGTACTTCTGATTGATGAAGAAGACTTCCTTCTTGAAGTTGTTTGACTTGCAGTCCAAGGAAGTAATTAAGTTCCCCCATCATTGACATCTCAAACTCACCCTGCATGTCTTTCATGAAATCTTTGCATAAAGTCTCATTAGTAGCACCAAATATGATGTCATCAACATAAACTTGAACCGAGAATTATATCATTATTCAGTTTCTTTAGAAACAAAGTTTTGTCCACCAAACCTCTATGATAGCCCTTTGAGATAAGAAAGTTACTTAACCTTTCATACCATTGCCTTGGGGCTTGTTTGAGACCATACAGGGCTTTCTTCAACCTTGTAAACATATTACTGGATGAATATGATCTTCAAACCCAGGTGGTTGAGTGACAAAAACTTCTTCATTCAAATATCCATTCAAGAAAGCGCTTTTGACATCCATTTGGAACAACCTGAAATTTTTAATAGAAGCATAGGCAAGCGAGTAATCTAACGACTTCTAACCTAGCAAGCTTGGAGCATATGTTTCATCAAAGTCTATCCCTTCTTGCTCGATTGTACCCTTTAGCAACTAATCTGGCTTTATTTCTTGTGATTATGCCATTTTCATCCATTTTATTCCTAAAAAACCCATTTTGAACCCTGCAGTTGTCATCATCCAAGCAAATAACCGTATTTTTATTAATGTAGTATGATGGGTGTTATTCTCACTTATAGTGAACCGAGTCATCATTATCTTTTGAAGAATGAGTCATTTTTAACTTTGTTGTTTTCCAGTGGTATCATATGCACAAGTGATTAACAAAAACTTATTACTGGTAGAGTGGGCAATGATTAGTAATGCATACAGCGAGAACTAGTGATGACGATAATCGAGAATTCTAAAACAATATAAAATTTATCCTTGTACTTGACCATAAAACATACATTCCCTGTACCACGTTATTCAATTCTTGAATTGCTGTTCCAGATTGGTTCCCTTATAGTGTCACCTCGTGACATTGATGATTAAAGCAAATTATTCAAAGTTGCATAGTTCAATGAATTTCACCAAGAGTTTTGAACCAATGCATGCTCAAAATTATTTCAAATATATTGCAATGTAATATCAAGAAATTTAATGAAAACATGTATTTATTGGATTTCCTAGTAATGAATAACTTATTACCAGAAACAATTATCACTAAAAATTTTTTGATAAACTATGTTTTCAGTCCTAACAGTTTGACCCTGTTTGTAACTAGTGTCTATAAGAAAAGTTACGAGTCTATTCTTTGATAATTTCTTTGATTTTTAGTGTATTACCATGCGGCATTCCATGTAAGGATAAAATAACATTTTCATCTATGGATAACTTTCCTACATGTAAAGTTTGCAGTATTTCAATCGGCGATAACTTTCCCACATTTATTCCACTAGTCTTAGTTTCTAATTAAAGATACATTCGGCATGTGCGACACAATTTACGGGATAGTGGGTGAATCGAGTTAATTTGTTCTTGGGAATAATGTTGATTTGGTCAAAGAAATCTTTAAAGATTTATTGCGAGATAATAGACAACTGAGTTTTTGTTTTGAATTTCCCTGTCAAACTTCAATTAGATGTTATAAGTCTTGTTTACAGATCCTAATCAATTGATTAATCAACTCATTATCTATTAATTTGATTCTTGTCATTAGAGTTGAAAACATCTACAGTGAATTAATCGATTTGTTTTATGAAAGAATCGATTTGTAAGGTACGAGAATGTAATAAAAAAATATCACCAGTATTTAAATCGATTAAAACATAAATGAATCGATTAATTTTGATCCTAAGTGTTTTTAGTTGATATAAATTTATTCTAATCGATTAAAACGACTAAACCAACATTACGAGAACAATTTAATCGATTATTTCGACATTTCAATCGATTAAAATGGTACGGTAAGTTATTTCAATCGATTAATATTGGTTTATATCAATTAAAACAATTAATTTAAATACACAGAACCTGGTTTTGCAGCTCTCGATCTTCAAGGGATTCCCAGGACTTGTTCCTGCAAAACAATTAAGTATTTTTCTGGTACCCTTTATAATTATTGGGTCCTGATCATGTTATTTGAAAAGAATTAATCTTTGGAACCCATTTCATTCTCCCTTTAGGAATAGCATACTTTTTAATTCTGCGAGTATTTTACTTGAATGCCCTTTCTTCATGCAGTAGAAACATTTGATTGTAGAGTATGAATTCCTATTTGTTTTTGTTTTACTTGGATCTAGATTTAAAGCCTATTCCAGTTTTGTCAAACATTAATTTTTGAGATCCAAGTAATATATCAAGATTAGCTTGCCCCTGAGTGAACTTTGAAACAGTTTGAGATAAGAATTCAATTTTCTTTTGCAATTCAGGGACAGTTATTGCATGGTTTATTGCATTCACAATCAGAGTTAGCATGAATCGAGTTTCAAGAATTCATTATCAGTTTCATTTTCACTAATCTGTTTTCCGGAGAATCAACCTTGTTAACTAGCCAGTTATTTAGCCCTTTCAGCCTATCATTTTCTTTTTGAAGTTTCTTAGCCTCTTCATGCATTTCATTAAATGCTTCTTGTAATGCATCATAGTTAACTACATTTGAAGAGGAGCTAGAACTTACCTGGCTGGTTTGTGGATTTTGACTCGCCATTAAACAAAGATTGGCTTCTTCATTTTCAGAGTTATCCGTTGATGACGTATCATTATCATCCCAGGCTATGTAGGCTCTTCTTTTTGATTTTTCCTTTTTCTTTTCACTTTGTTTGTTTCTCTCTGGACATTCCATTTTAACATGGCCCTGTTTGCCACAACCATAACATTTAAAGTTAGAAGAATCAGTTCTTTTCTCATACCTTTTGTGTCTTTCCTTGTCTTGGATCTTTTTCTTGAGGAATTTGTTGAATTTCCTAACTAGCAGTCCAAGGTTCTCATTATCTTCTTCTGATTCTTGATTTTCTTCAACTTTAAGTGCAATGCTTCTGTTCTTCTTCTCAGAGACTTCTTGCTCATTGAATCTTGTGATTTCCATTTCATGTTCTCTGAGTTTTCCAAACAGTGAGGGTGTTGTCATGGTGGACAGATCTTTTGATTCTGATATTGCAGTGACTTTTGGCTGCCAGGACCTGTCAAGACATTTCAATACTTTAATATTTAGTTCTTCCTTATCAAAGGTCTTACCTAGGCCCATTAAATGGTTGATGATGTGCGTGAAGCGTTTCTGCACATCTGCGATGCTTTCACCATTCTGCATTTTAAACGACTCATACTCTCTTATCAAAGTGTGTTTTCTGGCTCTTTTAACATCTGCGAGTCCCTTCATGAGTGACCTCAAGAACATCCCACATCTCCTTGGCAGAATTGCACTTGGGACACCTCTGAAAAATTCATCCATGTTAAGAGCAGAAGTAATTATATTTTTTGCATTACGAGTCACTTTGAACTTTCTTCTTTTCTTCTTCATTCAAGCTTGACCATCCTTTATCTGTAATTAAAGGACCATTAGTAATAACATCCCAAGCATTTCCGTCAATGGATTCAATGAAGATTTTCATCCTAATTTTCCAGAAAGGATAATCTGTTCCACAGAATAGTGGAGGTCTGTTAATAGATGCCCCTCAGAAAACGGTAATCTGTTCTCGACCATGGATCAAGAGACTTGAATAACTTTCAAGCACCTTGCTCTGATACCAATTGATAGAAAAGTAGTTTTAAATCAAGAGGGGGTGAATTGATTTTTGAAAGTTTTTCGCAATACATAGATTATCTAATTCGAAAATTAAGTTTCTAAAAATCTTTTTGAATTACCAAGCAATCAAACAATATAAGCGCAAGCAATCTGAAATTAAAGAGAGAAAGGTTAGGAAAGATTTCACCGGTAATTTTATACCTGGTTCACCCAATACCAGGGCTACGTCCAGTCTCGACCAAATTCCAGCTGGGTTCCACTAGAATAGATGTTTTACAGACTCACCCTCTTACACCTATTCTAACTCTCCACCAAGAACCAAATTCCAGCTCTTGGAAACCTCCGCAACCAAATTCCAGCTACGAGAGAAACCAGGTGCCCAAATTCCAGGCACCACACACAAGAACCAAATTCCAGCTCTTGCTTTAACCTTTCCACCAAGAACCAAATTCCAGTTCTTGGCAACTTTCTACAACAACTTGCAGAAAACTTGTACCCAAATTCCAGGTACAAAACAGGACAAATGAATGAATAGAAATTTAAAAGAAGAAACAAAGAAAGCTCAAACCGGATTACACCAATCCACAATCAGCTTCTTCTTCAAAGAAATGCAAAGTGCCTCAAGAAAGATTTCAAAAGAAGTTCACAAAAACAGTTGTGTATCTTTCTTGAAAAATGCTAATAGTTGTTTGTATTGATTGCTTGAATTGTGTAAAACTCGATATTCAATCTCTGCTTAAAAGTTTCAAGCAATTCTGTTTATAAAAGAGTATTTTCAAATCTGCTGCATTAATTAATCTGTTGAAAGTTTGTTTTAATCTGTTGAAATAGCCGTTATAATCTGTTAAAAGTCCTTTCAACCCATTAATGCATTCTTGATCTTTAACGATAAAATGTTTTAGTTGATACAACCATGTTTATATCAGTTAAAACGTTTTACAAACATTTTCTAAGTATAAAACAATCGATTGAATCGCGTATTAATCGATTGATTTGTTTAAAAACCTTCTTATAAAACTTTCGAAGTTATTTTAGCTGATATAAAGTCGTTTCAATCGATTGAAAAACTGCACATATATTTTCAAGTCATTTTAATCGATTGAAAGTTTGTTTTAATCGATTGAAAAGATTTTCTAAGTTATTTTAATCGATTGAAATGCGTTTTAATCGATTGAAATAAGTCTGATCGGTCATAATTCAATTCTGATCGATCATAACCAACTCTGATCGGTCATAATCTCATTCTGATCGATCATACTGACATCCAAAGTGATTTTAATCGATTGAAACGTGTTTTAATCGATTAAAATAATTCTAATCGCTCATATTTAAGATCTGATCGATTATAATGCATTCTGACCTATTATATTCGAATTCTAATCGGTCATAAAGAGTTTTAATCGATTAAAAGAAGTTTGTATCGATTAAAATACTGTGAAAACACTTCTATAAACATTCTAAGTGTTTTAAACGTTTCTTTAAAAAACTATATCAGTTAAAACCATTTTTAAGAAGGTTCTTTGACAAAATGCTTTTGTTTGATTTGTTTAAAACTATTTTTGAGGCATTTTGCAAATTGAGTGAAGAAGCTTTATGCAGTGGAAAAGGTAAAGTGGTTTTACCTAAGCTTTCTGTTTAGACACACTAAGTCTTCAGCTCCATTCTTCTGAGTGACTTGTTTGACTGTTGCAGAGTTGACCTTTGACTTTATCTTTGACTTCATCAAATCAATGAGATCTTTGCTAGGATCACTTTCATAAGGCAAAGCGAGTATTCCATTATAGACCAGCTCAATCGCACACCTGCAAAGATAACATTGTTATCTCTGATAATGAGCTCAGAACTGCACAGAAATGCCCTACTGAAGGTCTTGAGCGAGGCGCATGTACCTCATACTCTATCCCAAGAAAAGGTTGAGAGGATCATCGGTCACATTACGGCAAGCGATCACCTCACCTTCACAGAGGAAGAACTCCCCCTCGAGGGGTCAAACCACAACAAGCCCTTGCACATCTCAGTCAAGTGCAAGGAATACCTCATCGCCAAAGTTCTTGTGGATAACGGGTCATCCTTGAACGTGATGCCCAAGTGCACACTAGACAAGCTGACTATCCAAGGGACCCGTCTGCGCCGAAGCAGCACCATCGTTCGAGCCTTCGACGGATCTAAACGAGAAGTAGTGGGAGAGGTTAAGTTGCCAATCCAAGTTGGACCCACTATCTTCGACGCCGATTTCCATGTCATGGATATTACTCCAGCATATAGCTGTCTCCTCGGCAGGCCTTGGATTCATGACGCTAAGGCAGTACCTTCAACGCTCCACCAGAAAGTAAAGTTCATAGTGGACGACAAATTGGTCACGGTCCAAGCAGTAGATGATATCCTGATCAGTGGACCGTCTACCCAACCTTATGTGGATGCGGCTGAAGAGGCCCTTGAAACATCTTTTCAAGCACTCGAAATTGCCAACATAGAGCGACTTCCTAGAAATACAAAGGTAGCCCGCATGATGTTGAAGCACGGTTACCATCCTGGCCAAGGACTGGGGGCAGATTCCCAAGGCATGAGGGAACCCCCAGAATTCAAAGATAATCCTTACAAGCATGGCCTAGGATATGACCCTACTAAGGGCCGAGCAGAAAGAAGAAAAGGGAAGTCTCCCCTCCACACACTCAAGCAAATTTTCCGAAGTGGAGGGGTGCAAGCGTCAAGAGCCACCTTAGTCATTAGGAAATCTTTTTCTTCGTTTAAGGGATGTAAACCCCATGATTGTTAGAGATTATCCCCTGACGCGAGCTCGACCCCCGGGCATTTCAGGGCACATATTCCCTTATTAATTAATAAAGAATAATTCTTACTATATGCTTCTCTTCTCTCTATTTTTGACTAGACCTCATGAATAACCCTGTCTAAGTAAACGAAAAAAGAAGAAGAGTAAAAAGCGCATTCAAATAATCAACATTTACCATTGCTATCATCATCAAGCTAGTTGATTAGAAGCACATAAAAATAAGACTTCACCTCATCCATAAAAGAAAAGTCATGCTTCGCCAATATTGTGAACAAAAATAAATACACAAAAAAAAAGAAAAAATCCCAGAGAAGCCAAAGGCCAAAGAAAAGGGCAAATTACCCGGTAGGAAACCCACAAAGGGGGCTACGCAAAAGATAGGGTCGACCCGGTAGGACACCCGAACAACAATAAAGGGTAGCCTAGGCAAAAGTTAGGGTTACAAATAAGGTCCGCTAGGATTTCTCCAAAAATTACAAAAGAAGGAACCTAGACAAAAGTTAGGGCCAAAACACAGTATCCTAGTTCGAAAACCCAAAGGGCGTTCTAGGGAAATCAGCTAGCCATTAAAAAGCAATGGAGATAAAACCAAAGAGCGCAAAATACAAAAAAAAAAAAAACTATTTGCTTAGACAAAAGCTTAAACACCTAGGCCTAATCCTAGCCAACCATGCTTACAAAAAACTCTATCAATAAAAATTAACCCTCTAAAACACAAGCCATTGAAATTTGCCTCTTTGTTTCTTTTCTCTTGACCCTCACATCAATATTCTAATAATTAATTTGGGAATATGGAGGCGTATAGTCAATAAGAGGATTGAAATCCCTAAAGCAAAGGGATTGAAAAAGGGACACTATATGACAAAGGGTGCTCTACAAAAAGAAAAAAAAGAAAAGAAAGAAAAGAAAGAAAAAATTATCCTTCGATCACAAGAAGTCCGGCATGGTACAGCCAAAAGTAGACATGGCAGATCAGAGGGCATTCAGCGCAACGAGACACGTTGGTTAAATCCTTCTGAAAATTTAAATCAAAGTAGGCATTATAGGACATAAAAACATTACATGCATAAAATGTTTTTAGACCAGGTCCTATTTCCTCTTTCAAAAAAAAAAAAAAAAACTTCCGTAATTCGAGACCGCCGTCTGGCTCTCCCAAACCGCCGTCTCGGTCCCCCGGTAAGACGAGAACGTCGTCTCGACCAACGAGACCGCCGTCTTGACTCAGACAAAAATGAGACCGCCGTCTCGATGGTCCAGGCCGCCGTCTAGACTTGAAGAAGACACGAGACCGCCGTCTCGCCTTCCCAGACGACGATCTCGAATTGGAAAAATTTCCTATAAATAGGGGACGCGCTTGGAGGGTTTCTTCACAACTCTCCTTGCCTCCAGAACCTCCATTGCTCATATCTTGCACTCCCAAGCCCCCCTAGTCAGAATGTTTGGTAGAAGCGCTTCCAAAAAGAGAAGGAGCACTACCAGTGCCAGCAGTTTTGCGGCACCGCCACCCCAGGATCCCTCCCAGTTGTCGCTGTCGCCGCCTCCCCGAAAACGGGGGCGCGGTCGGAGCGACGCGATGGTTATTTCGACTCTTCTTTGATTTTCGCGTTTTTTATTGGTGGTTACAACGCCTTTAGGTTGTCCGATAACCGGGCTAACCTAGGGGCGAGGTTTTCAAAAGTATCCCTGAGTTGTCCGACAACCGGGCTAACCCAGGGATTTATTTAGTTGGGTTCTATGGAGTCGCCACCGATATTTTTACCATAAACATCGGAAAAGGGGTTTTAAAAGGCGTTGGTTTTCGAAAACCAGCTTTGGTCATTAGAACCAGAGTTGGGTAAGGGAGTTAGTTACATGTAAAGGGAGTGTTAGTCCCTTTACGACGCCCCTTTCGGGTTCCGTATGACAGGCCGGCTTTATTTGTGAATAATTAAACTTGGAAAATTGCGCTTTTACCCTTTTTATTATGCAGAATTTAAATATGTGACTACATTGCCCTAGCTTCTATTGCATAATTTAAATAGCAATAATTTTAAAGAATAGAGAATGAGGATATGCACCTCCAAAGCTAGCTTTATATTCAAAAAGAGGGTGCGTTTTGGCAACCCTTCACTCTACAACTCTCAGAAACTCCGGAAATGCCTCGGAGGGATTCTTAAGAAGATTTAGAACGCTCAGTTTATGCCTAAAGACGCCCAGAAACTCCGGAAATGCCTCGGAGGGATTCTTAGAGAGAAAATCTAGAGAGAAGGGAGAGCTCTTGCTGCTTGGTGTGCTTGGTGTGTGAAAATGAGGGGGGGGGGAAGCCCCTATTTATAGTTTTTCGCGCTGTCAGGGTCCAGACCGCCGTTCTCGTCTGACAGGGGTCGAGACCGCCGTCTGGAAATTCGAGACCGCCGTCTCGTCCATGGCAGAAATCGAGACCGCCGTCTGGAAAATCCAGACCGCCGTCTCCCTGGAGCATCCGTCGCTCAAGCGAGTACACCAGTTGCTTGAGCGAGACTTGACCGGGGAGTCCCCTTTGTTTGAAGCATATGTCGCTCAAGCGAGTACATCAGTCGCTTGAGCGAGACTTGACCCGGGAGTCCTCTTTGTTTGAAGCATATGTCGCTCAATCGAGTACATCAGTCGCTTGAGCGAGACTTGACCCGGGAGTCCTCTTTGTTTGAAGCGTCTGTCGCTCAAGCGAGTTCATCAGTCGCTTGAGCGAGACTTGACTCGGGAGTCCTCTTTGTTTGAAGCATATGTCGCTCAAGCGAGTACATCAGTCGCTTGAGCGAGACTTGACCCGGGAGTCCTCTTTGTTTGAAGCGTCTGTCACTCAAGCGAGTTCATCAGTCGCTTGAGCGAGACTTGACCCGGAAGTCCCCTTGTTTGAAGCATCAGTAGCTCAAGCGAGTACACCAGTCGCTTGAGCGAGGCATGACCCTTAGTCCCCTTCTACGCGAGGCGAGACGGCGGTCTGGGTCGTCCAGAAGGTGTTCTCGTCCCTTCAAGGCGAGAAAACTTATTTTCGGGCCAAAAAACCTTCCTATCTTGGTACGGGAGCCTAATAGTCTCTCCTAGTGGCTTGTTAGGCTTCGACCGTCTTCAAACAGGAAGCTTTCTGACTTTATTTGGAGGCCGGGCAAGATTTGGGGTCTACAGCTGCCCCCCCTTTACCCGACCAGTCGATTGCTGGCCTTTTGTGCCGAGGTGATCGACTGGAGGGTAAAGGAGTTGACCCTCTTGCCCGGTTTCCCTTCGGATGTACCGTCTTGTGGCGGATGATCCTCTGGGGAGATGTTGTGTTTGTGCGCCTCTAGGATACTACTCTTGACGTAGCCGATCCCTTTGGTTGACACGTGATAGAACCTCCGGATACTACTCTTGACGTAGCCGATCCTTCGGTTGATGAGTGGTAGAACCTCTGGATACTACTCTTGACGTAGCCGATCCTTCGGTTGATGGGTATAAACCCGCCATCAGGCTGGTAGTTGCAGTCCGTTGCGTGGGACTGGATGGGTATGAACCCCCCATCAGGCTGGTAGGTGCAGTCCGTTGTGTGGGACTGGATGGGTATGAACCCCCCATCAGGGTTTGACGAGTATGAACCCTCGTCCGGTAAGCCCCTGTCGCCGCCGTCCCTTTCCGACGTCCCGGGGGGAGGACGTCTTAGAAATGTTTATGCGAGCGGTCGCGAAAAGATGGTTTAGACTCGCGTATTTGTTTTAAAAGGTTTTCGAAAAGAGGTTCTTATGGAGTCGCCACCAATGTTTTAACCTTAAACATTGGAAAAGGAAAAAATGTTGATTTTAAGAAAAACCGCACTTGGCCATTATAACCAGAGTTGGGTAAGGGAGTTAGTTACGTGTGGGGAAGGTGTTAGCATCCCACAACGCCCCTTTCGGGTTCCCTATGACAGATTAATTCATTTAAATAAAGACTACAAGAAATTACGCGATTACCCTATTTTATTACATAATATTAAATGGCTATCTATATGATTTTATTCTATGTTATATGCATAAAATGATGAATAAAGCTAAATAAAGCAATAAAAGAGATATTAAAATAGCTATCTACATGATCCTATTCTACATGACATAATAAAGCTAAATAAAACAATAAAACAATAAATAAAACAATAAAAGAGAAGGGAATTGAAAAGAACCTCCGTAGCAAGCTTTATATTGAGAACCTCGAACCGTGAGGATGCGTTTTGGCAACCCTCTCTCTACACAGTCTCTCCTCACCAATACAAGATCGACTCTACTAAAAATTTAAAGAAGAATCAAATGCCGGAATATAATTCCTTAACCGATTGTTACCTATTTAAGGCAATCGGAAAGATCATTCGAGAGAGAGAGAGAAGTAGACGAGTGCTCTAAAGTGTTTCAGAGCTCTCTGGAGTGTCTGTGGTCTGAAAAAGTGGCAAATGAGCCTCCTATTTATAGTTTTTCGCAGCTGGCGCACTTTGGGACGCCCGTCTGGGTTGGGACGGCCGTCTGGACTGGGATGGCCGTCCCAAATGGCAAAATAACGAAGGCTGAGACCCCCAGGGGTTTGGGACGGCCGTCCCAAGTTTGGGACGCGCGTCCCAGTGACGGCCGTCCCAACTTGGGACGGCCGTCTCAACCTGTTCCGGCCGGCTTTCGCGTTTCGGGACCACCGTTGCGTTTGGGACCACCTGTGCGTTTGGGACCACTGCCGCTGCGTTGGGACCCCTGTTGCGTTTGGGACCCCTGTTGCGTTTGGGACCCCCGTTGCGTTTGGGACCACCATTGCGTTTGGGACCACCATTGCGCTTGGGACCCCCTGCTGCGTTTGGGACCACCTGCTGCGTTGGGACCACCGTTGCGTTTGGGACCCTGCTGCGCTTGGGACCACCTTGCGTTTGGGACCCCGCTGCGTTTGGGACCACCTGCTGCTTGGGACCCCGCTGCGTTTGGGACCACCTGCTGCGCTTGGGACCACCTTGCGCTTGGGACCACCTGCTGCGTTTGGGACCCCTGCTGCGTTTCGGGACCCCTGTCGCGTTCGGGACCACCTGCTGCGCTTGGGACCACCGTTGCGCTTGGGACCACCGTTGCGCTTGGGACCCCCTGCTGCGTTTGGGACCACCTGTTGCGTTTGGGACCACCTGTTGCGTTTGGGACCCCGGGAAGCTTTCCTTGCCGTTTTCGGACGTAGATTGATGCCGATGTGTGTCCATTGAAGCTTTATCTTCATATAGGAAGTGTTCTTGGCCTTCATTAAGATGCCGGGCGAGCTTTGTCTTTGTGTAGGAAGTCTCTTTTGGCTTTTACCGTGTGAATGAGTGAACTCCGTCTTCTGTTGTGGGAGGTCCTTCTTGGTTTTTCTTTGATATGAAGCCGGGTGAACTGTATGAAGTTTCCCTAGCTTTTATTTGAGAGGCCGGGCAAAATTAGGGGTCTACAGCTGCCCCCCCTTCACCTGCCTAACTAATTCGTTGGCTTTAACATGCCGACATAATTAGTTGGTAGGGGAAGGAGTTAACCCTTTTGCCCGGCTATCCTTCGGATACTGCTCCTTGCTGATCCTCCGGATGATAAATATCTTGATAGGTACTAACCCCTATCTGGTTTAAGTCTGTATTTGACTAGACTTTTGTGGGTACTTACCCCCACTAGGTATGAAGTTTTTTGTAAGCCCCGTTCTGCAAGGCTTAGGTGAGTATGTACCCTCACCCGGTATGAAGTTTTTTGTAAGCCCCGTTCTGCAAGGCTTAGGTGAGTACGTACCCCCACCCGGTATGAAGTTTTTGGTAAGCCCCGTTCTGCAAGGCTTAGGTGAGTACGTACCCCCACCCGGTATGAAGTTTTTTGTAAGCCCCGTTCTGCAAGGCTTAGGTGAGTATGTACCCTCACCCGGTATGAAGTTTTTTGTAAGCCCCGTTCTGCAAGGCTTAGGTGAGTACGTACCCCCACCCGGTATGAAGTTTTTGGTAAGCCCCGTTCTGCAAGGCTTAGGTGAGTACGTACCCCCACCCGGTATGAAGTTTTTTGGTAAGCCCCGTTCTGCAAGGCTTAGGTGAGTACGTACCCCCACCCGGTATGAAGTTTTTGGTAAGCCCCGTTCTGCAAGGCTTAGGTGAGTATGTACCCCCACCCGGTATGAAGTTTTTTGTAAGCCCCGTTTTGCAAGGCTTAGGTGAGTACGTACCCCCACCCGGTATGAAGTTTTTTGGTAAGCCCCGTTCTGCAAGGCTTAGGTGAGTACGTACCCCCACCCGGTATGAAGTTTTTGGTAAGCCCCGTTCTGCAAGGCTTAGGTGAGTATGTACCCCCACCCGGTATAAGTTTTTTGTAAGCCCCGTTTTGCAAGGCTTAGGTGAGTACGTACCCTCACCCGGTATGAAGTTTTTTGGTAAGCCCCGTTCTGCAAGGCTTAGGTGAGTACGTACCCCCACCCGGTATGAAGTTTTTGGTAAGCCCCGTTCTGCAAGGCTTAGGTGAGTACGTACCCCCACCCGGTATGAAGTTTTTTGTAAGCCCCGTTTTGCAAGGCTTAGGTGAGTACGTACCCC
Source organism: Sphenostylis stenocarpa (assembly GCA_963425845.1). Lineage (NCBI taxonomy): Eukaryota > Viridiplantae > Streptophyta > Magnoliopsida > Fabales > Fabaceae > Sphenostylis > Sphenostylis stenocarpa. The sequence goes on along the minus strand of OY731404.1, from coordinate 44,069,065 downwards.
CACCCGGTATGAAGTTTTTTGGTAAGCCCCGTTCTGCAAGGCTTAGGTGAGTACGTACCCCCACCCGGTATGAAGTTTTTGGTAAGCCCCGTTCTGCAAGGCTTAGGTGAGTACGTACCCCCACCCGGTATGAAGTTTTTGGTAAGCCCCGTTCTGCAAGGCTTAGGTGAGTATGTACCCCCACCCGGTATGAAGTTTTTTGGTAAGCCCCGTTCTGCAAGGCTTAGGTGAGTACGTACCCCCACCCGGTATGAAGTTTTTGGTAAGCCCCGTTCTGCAAGGCTTAGGTGAGTATGTACCCCCACCCGGTATGAAGTTTTTGGTAAGCCCCGTTTTGCAAGGCTTAGGTGAGTATGTACCCCCACCCGGTATGAAGCTTTTTGTAAGCCCCGTTTTGCAAGGCTTAGGTGAGTACGTACCCCCACCCGGTATGAAGTTTTTTGGTAAGCCCCGTTCTGCAAGGCTTAGGTGAGTACGTACCCCCACCCGGTATGAAGTTTTTGGTAAGCCCCGTTCTGCAAGGCTTAGGTGAGTATGTACCCCCACCCGGTATAAGTTTTTTGTAAGCCCCGTTTTGCAAGGCTTAGGTGAGTACGTACCCCCACCCGGTATGAAGTTTTTTGGTAAGCCCCGTTCTGCAAGGCTTAGGTGAGTACGTACCCCCACCCGGTATGAAGTTTTTGGTAAGCCCCGTTCTGCAAGGCTTAGGTGAGTATGTACCCCCACCCGGTATAAGTTTTTTGTAAGCCCCGTTTTGCAAGGCTTAGGTGAGTACGTACCCCCACCCGGTATGAAGTTTTTTGGTAAGCCCCGTTCTGCAAGGCTTAGGTGAGTACGTACCCCCACCCGGTATGAAGTTTTTGGTAAGCCCCGTTCTGCAAGGCTTAGGTGAGTATGTACCCCCACCCGGTATAAGTTTTTTGTAAGCCTCGTTTTGCAAGGCTTAGGTGAGTACATACCCTCACCCGGTTCCTGGCGACTTATTGTCTCTGATCATGCGCCTATTCCGTGAGGAATGATTGATTTTCTTTCTTTTTGACTTTTCTATTTTAGTCATCCTGTTCTACCGAGGATTCTTCGTTGAGGAATTTATTGGGGACTTTGATTGTGCCTCTTGATTAGACAATTGCTTCAGCGATGGTGAAGACTTTTATGCTTTTGGGCTTGCATTACCTCTCGCATAGGTTAATTTCCCATTTCTTTGGGATATTAGCTCTTTGCTTATTTTGAGCAAACAGGTAGTTCCGTTGTAAGCTCACCGTGAAATTTTTTCTTTTGAGAATTTGATTGCTTCTGACTCGAGATCTCTTTTGAATTGCCCCCTTAGAGGGAAAATGGAGTTTTTGACTCCTTATTGCTTGAACTGGCTTTTGTCTATGCTTTTATTTCTGCTGGGAATGGGTTTGTATGTGCGCCTTTTATGCACGTTAGATGGAAAGATATATATTTTCTCTTCTCTTTGTAATGATCCCTGGGGAATTTTATTGGCTTCCTGGGGATGGAAATTTCTCCTTTTCTCGCTTTTGTAGATTTTTCTTGATGTGCTCTTCTTGGGGATTTTCTTTCGGCTTTTTCATGCAGTGGCCTTTGTTGGAGGATGAAAGGCTTTTCTTTTCTTTCTTTTTGTTGCCCCCTAGTGATTTGGGTGATTTGGTTCTCGTGCTTTCTTCGATGGACTCTTGTGTAGTCCTTATTCTCTTTTGGGGAATGAAACGGAGACTCTTGCATGAGTGTGCTTGATGACTCATGTGGTGATGAAGCTGAGTCGTGAGGTAATCTTTTTGTCTTGCCTCTGGAGTAGGCAAGGGTCCGCTTGGGGATGATCAAGCCTTTCCGTTGGCTCTTTTCCATTTTTGATGTACCTTCTTTTATTGTTGTAGATGGTTGGAGCTAGTCTCTTTGAAGCTCCTTATTCTGCTGAAATGGTTTTTGGTTTTGTCTTTTGCGATCGCGGTTTAGTTTTTCATATGGAGACTAGATTCTGGCGCCTCCTGTTTTCAATCACAAGTATGGAGACTAGCCTCCTTATATGCATGTTTAATATTCTTGTTTGAAGAAAATTATTATTTTTTGATTTTGACAAAGTCGTATTATGCAACTGCTTTGTGTATGGATGCAATCTATTTGTTTATATGTTTTTGATGCATTTAGAAAGTAACTGGCCTTCTCCCGTTGGCTTCTTATGAATATGCTGGTGGGCTCCTCTTCAATGATTGTGATGCTGGGCTCTTCTTTTATCCATCTCTTGGTTTTAGCCCTATCTTTTGCCTAGATCGTTCTTTTTGGGATTTCCGATCTAGCAGGCTACCCTGGTTTTTACCTAAGAATATACTAGCAGGCCTTTCTTTTTTGTTATGCTTCCCTTTTTTAGATGCATGTTTGATCTTTGATTAAAAGTCTTTGCGCATATTTACGATTTATCAATAAAGAGGCATTTCCATAATATTTGGTCAAGAGAAAGGAAATGAAAGGGAATTTTATGAACAAAAGTTTATTTCTTTTATAGAAGGATTACAAAAGGTATTTAGAAGAATGGGTAGTCAAGGTTGGTCTGTACTCGTATAGGCTTAAACAGTCATGTCCATGATATCTCGCCCCTGGTTCTCCTAATTGCTTCAGTTGAGATGTTCGAGTTCGAGAGTGAAGACTATGCAGATCGCTTGCTTCGGAAGAATGTTACTTTAGCCGCCTTTTCGGTTTTTGACTAAAGTAACCATTGCTCTTAGTTTCTTCTTCTTTTTTTTTTTTTTTTTTTTTTTTTTTTTACCTCTTCTTTTTGCCTAGGACGTATCCTAGCGAGGAATATGGACCCTATCTTTTGCCCAGGAATGTCCTTTGCGGCTTTTCATTCCTGACGGGTCTTGAGCAATGTCTTCAAGCATAATACTTCTTCACCGTAACAGAATTGATCTATCCATATTGATGAGGATAAGAGCCCCTTCCGAGAAAGCTCATTTGACCACAAGGGGTCCTTCGTAGTTCACTCGCCCATTTTCCAATTTTATCCTTTTTGGGTCTGGAAGCAACTTATTTACCATTAAATCCTTCTTATGGTAAATGTGAGGGTTGATCTTTTTTCATAAGCCTTTTGACTTTCCTTTGATAGGCTTGTCTCGACATATAACATTCAACTGTTTTTCTTCCATAAGATTTAACTGGTTATATCCGCTTCCATGATTAAGCCGTATCGATTTGCCGTCTCGGATTTTTGCTATAACCGAAGAGTAATCCTTTTGAATGTAGAGCAATTGTCATGTCAATGCCCCTCTTCCTTTTCTTTAGGAATTTCAATCCTCCTATTGATCACCATATTTCCACATTTCCCAGTCAATTACTTGAATGCTTTATGATGAAAGGTCAAGAGAATAGAAAGAAAGGGATTCATTGCAAAGGCTTGTGTTTTAGAGGAATTTTTTTATGAAATAATAGTTTCTGTAAGAATGGCTAGCCAAGGTTGGTCGGTGTCTAGGCTAGTTTAAGCAAACGTTTTGTTCTAATGATGCGGCGTCTTCAGCTGATTACTTTATGGCGCCTATTTGTGATCGATTAGCTTTCCTAGTCCTGCCATTTTGGGTTTTCAGCCTAGGATGTTGTGATGTGTCCTAACTTTTGTCTAGGTTCCCCTTTTTCATTTTTTTTTTTTTTTTTTTTTTGGATACCTAGCGGACTTTATTTTGTCTATGACGCTTTGATTGTTTTGACGCATTTTGGATCAAAACATTTGCCTAAACATGGTTATTTAATGGGGTATAGACATATTTAGCAAGAAGAGAAGCAGATAGTAAGAATAGCATTCTTTCGTAATTCAAAGGGAAATGCGTGCCCTAAAGATGCTCGGGGGTCGGGCATACCCCGAGGAGTGATCTCTAATAGTCATTGGGTTTACATCCCTTAAAAATCAGAAGAAGGGCATTTAAAGACTAATGCTACCCTTAATGCTAATATCCCTCCTTTTTGGAAGATCGTCTTTTTAGGTATGGAGGGGAGACTTCTCTTTTCTTTGTACAACTTGATCTTTTGCAGGGTCGTATTTTCAAGGATTATCCTTAAGATCTGGTGGCTCCATCTTCTTTGGGCCTCCTTTCCAAGCCCTTGTCTGGGCTGTACTCATATCTCTTCATTATATGAGCCACTTTTTATACTGCTAAGAAGTCTTTTCATATTTTCAAATGTCTTCTTCAGCTCGCATCCATTTAAGGTATGGTAGACGGTTCGCTGATTTGAATGTAGTCTTTAGCGTCGCATCGCCTTGTCGCCTACCACGAATTTTGGTTTTTCGGTGGAGCGTTGAAGAAACTGCCTTAGCACCGCGAATCCAAGGTCTCGCTCAATCTTTTTCCTTTTCCTCTTCGGTTTCTTTATTTTTCCTTTGTTTTTAGGAGCATTATCTTGTAACTCCTTGGGTGACTAATTTTTCTTATCGTCCCGCCCTCAATGACGGCTATATTGGAGATATATTCATTAATGGACGATTCTTGTATGCATATCCACGGTACAACCTTTTCCGACGTATAAGCGCAAAGGTGTTATTGCCCCTTCCCCGACATTATCAATTTGGGTATCGACATTTACTTCTTTCTTATTGTCTCCTTGTCCCAAATTGAAGGCCTTCGTTTTTTCTTATGGGGCTGTATCAATTAAGCTTCTTTTCTCCAACAGTCTTTGCATGTCCGGGGAAATGGTCCCCTCCTCACTGTCTGACTCAATCGATTCGCCTTCGGCTTTCAGATCCCGCAGGGAGTTTTCAATCACAGACATGACTGTATGGGTTATGCTTTGTTTTAGATTCCTTTATTAGACGTATGAGAGAGAAAAGAATGAAAGAGAAATGGAAAATGCCTTATTGTATCGATAAATGCAAATATTTACAAAACCCTTATTAACCAAAAATCTCGTGATCATGGGCAGGGATCACGAGGGGTACATCTGGAAGTTTTTTTTTTTTTGATATATTTTTTTGTTATCTATTTTTTGTATATATATTTTTTTTTATTAGATGACAAAAATGATGAGCCCTAAGTGCTGATCTTCCTTAACCCATCCTTCATTCGGGTTGTGATAGAGGCTTGATGTTTACGTTTGGGTCGGGAGCATCGAAAGTAATCCACCCGGCATTCAATAATTCTTGAACCCTATATTTCAGGTTGATGCAATTCTCCACGGAATGCCCAGGAGCACCTGAGTGGTAATCACATTTTTCATTGAGTTTGTACCAACCAGGGTAAGGTGGATCTTTCTTCTTTGGAGGGATACGTGTTAGGAGCTTGGCCTCTAACAGTTTTGGCAACAGACTCCCATAAGAGGTTGGAATGGGGGTAAATTTCTTCTCTTGTCTGCGTGATTGCCCAGCTGGTGGCGAAGAGGGAGAAGGAGTAGCAAGGTTGATGGCATTTACGCTTCCTTCCTTCTTCTGGCCAAAACCTTTTTTAACGTCAGGAGTAGAGGAATTAGAGGAAGTATGTTGTGCAATTCTTCCGCTTTTTAGACCTTGCTCTACTCTTTCTCCTATAGTGACCACATCCACAAAGAGTGTTGATGTGTTCCCTATCATTTTGTCATAATAAGGACCCGTCAAAGAATTGATGAACAGGGATGTAGTCTCTTTGTCGGATAAAGGAGGTTCCACTTGTGCTGCCAATTCCCTCCATCTTTGGGCATATGCTTTGAAGGATTCATCATCTTTCTTGCTTAATAGTTGTAGATCTGCTCTTTCAGGGGTCAGATCTATATTGTATTTATATCGACGAAGAAAGGCATCTGCCAGGTGTCTCCAGGTTTGGATTTGGCCCCCTTCTAGTTGCATATACCGCTTAAGGCCGATTCAGCTAAACTCTCCCGAAAGCAATGGATCAGGAGTTTCTCATTATCAAGCATATGCAGCCATCTTACTGCAGTACATTGTAAGATGGTTTTTGGGACAAGTTAACCCTATGTATTTCTGGAAGTCCGGAGTTTTGAACTTGTTAGGGAATTGGATGTCTTTAACGAGGCACATATCAGCCGCCTCTCTTATATCAAAGTTATGTCCTTCCATAGCTCTCAGCCTCTCTTCAAGAGCAATGATTTGTTGTTTTGATATTTCAGGAGCATGAATATGTACTCGCTCTTGTGCTAGATGGATCATGCTCACTCGAGGTTCCTCTTCTTCTTCCTGGTGAGAGGCTTGTCCATTCCGAGGACCCTCCCGATGAATATTTTGTTGATGCATCATATCTAACATTTGAGCCATTTGCTCTTTCAGCGTATTAAGCTCCGCGGTGAGCTTTCGGTTTTGTTCTTCTAGTCTGTTCCATCTTCTTGGCTTTTTGAGCACGAGTGAGGACTGGCGGAAGACCAGCCACCCTCTAAATGATTTTAATGATTCTTATTATAACTTTTATTTTAAATGATTATTGTGGAATAGATATGTCCTAGGATGAATGTGTTTATGTATGAGAGATTTTATTATGATGATGTTTATGCATACCTTTCTTAATGCATTGGTTCTCTCTCTTGGTTTTACCACTTATTAAATGATATGGTATGAATGATACGACTTTGTCAAGAAAAATTTTTTTATAAGGTATTTTTATGACTTTAATTTGATTATATATTTTTATGATTTTTAGGTTTTTTTCATTTTTTTTTTGTTGTATGATTATCCTATGCTAATGCATCAATACAAATGCAGCAAACGTATGCACACACAATTCATACATCCACGAGCAGAGCCACGCTATTACGAGGTAGGGTTTTCCTGCAGAAACGTGCTTGGTTTGGGTGGTTCTAAACTGTTCTCACCAGGCCAAAGGTCCCCAAGGTGCCCCCATTATAGGGACCTCTCAATCTCTCAATCCTCGGGTCATGCACGGAACTCCGTGGCGACACCTTTAGACCAAAAGAAGAGAGTTATCACCTTGAGTTGGTGGTTTTCCGACAACGGCAGTAGCCCCGTGTGCCAACTAACCGATCGTATCTGCCACCCACTCCCTATAGATATTCACTCTTGCCCCCGGTATAGAGGGACCGTTGTGTGCAAGGGTTTTGTGTGCAATTTATATTTCAAACAATTTGCGTAAATAATCATACAGCAGCTTATTAAAGCCATACGATAAAAAAATACGAAGGGTAAAGGCGTAATTTCAAATCTTTACTTAGTTTGAATTTATCTGTCACTAAATGGGATCAACTCTCTAGCTTCCCCAGTGGAGTCGCCATCTGTCGCCGCCGTCCCTTTCCGACGTCCCGGGGGGAGGACGTCTTAGAAACGTTTATGCGAGCGGTCGCGAAAAGATGGTTTAGACTCGCGTATTTGTTTTAAAAGGTTTTCGAAAAGAGGTTCTTATGGAGTCGCCACCAATGTTTTAACCTTAAACATTGGAAAAGGAAAAAATGTTGATTTTAAGAAAAACCGCACTTGGCCATTATAACCAGAGTTGGGTAAGGGAGTTAGTTACGTGTGGGGAAGGTGTTAGCATCCCACAACGCCCCTTTCGGGTTCCCTATGACAGATTAATTCATTTAAATAAAGACTACAAGAAATTACGCGATTACCCTATTTTATTACATAATATTAAATGGCTATCTATATGATTTTATTCTATGTTATATGCATAAAATGATGAATAAAGCTAAATAAAGCAATAAAAGAGATATTAAAATAGCTATCTACATGATCCTATTCTACATGACATAATAAAGCTAAATAAAACAATAAAACAATAAATAAAACAATAAAAGAGAAGGGAATTGAAAAGAACCTCCGTAGCAAGCTTTATATTGAGAACCTCGAACCGTGAGGATGCGTTTTGGCAACCCCTCTCTACACAGTCTCTCCTCACCAATACAAGATCGACTCTACTAAAAATTTAAAGAAGAATCAAATGCCTGAATATAATTCCTTAACCGATTGTTACCTATTTAAGGCAATCGGAAAGATCATTCGAGAGAGAGAGAGAAGTAGACGAGTGCTCTAAAGTGTTTCGAGCTCTCGGAGTGTCTCGTGGTCCGAAAAAGTGGCAAATGAGCCTCCTATTTATAGTTTTTCGCAGCTGGCGCACTTTGGGACGCCCGTCCGGGTTGGGACGGCCGTCCGGACCGGGATGGCCGTCCCAAATGGCAAAATAACGAAGGCCGAGACCCTCAGGGGTTTGGGACGGCCGTCCCAAGTTTGGGACGCGCGTCCCGGCTTGAATCTGGAGGGTTGGGACGGCCGTCCCAACTTGGGACGGCCGTCTCAACCTCGCTCCGCCGGTTTCGCGTTTCGGGACCACCCGTTGCGTTTGGGACCACCCGTTGCGTTTGGGACCACCTGCTGCGTTTGGGACCCCCGTTGCGTTTGGGACCCCCGTTGCGTTTGGGACCACCTGCTGCGTTTGGGACCACCCGTTGCGCTTTGGGACCACCATTGCGTTTGGGACCACCTGTTGCGCTTGGGACCACCTGCTGCGTTTGGGACCACCTGTTGCGTTTGGGACCCCCGCTGCGCTTGGGACCACCCGCTGCGTTTGGGACCACCTGCTGCGCTTGGGACCACCCGTTGCGTTTGGGACCCCCGTCGCGTTTGGGACCCCCGTTGCGTTTGGGACCACCTGTTGCGTTTGGGACCACCTGTTGCGTTTGGGACCCCGGGAAGCTTTCCTTGCCGTTTTCGGACGTAGATTGATGCCGATGTGTGTCCATTGAAGCTTTATCTTCATATAGGAAGTGTTCTTGGCCTTCATTAAGATGCCGGGCGAGCTTTGTCTTTGTGTAGGAAGTCTCTTTTGGCTTTTACCGTGTGAATGAGTGAACTCCGTCTTCTGTTGTGGGAGGTCCTTCTTGGTTTTTCTTTGATATGAAGCCGGGTGAACTGTATGAAGTTTCCCTAGCTTTTATTTGAGAGGCCGGGCAAAATTAGGGGTCTACAGCCCCCTTTTGTAAGGCTTGATGAGTTTACACCCCCATCTGGTGTTTGACGAGTACTAACCCCCGCCCGGTAAGCCCCCTTTTGTAAGGCTTGATGAGTTTACACCCCCATCTGGTGTTTGACCTCCGGATGCTCCTTCTTGCGGTAGCTGATCCTTTGGCGATGGTGTGTTTGTGCACCTCCGGAATACTACTCCTGATGTAGCCGATCCCTTTGGTTGACACGTGATAGAACCTCCGGATACTACTTCTGACGTAGCCGATCCTTCGGTTGATAAGTATAAACCCCCCATCAGGCTGGTAGTTGCAGTCCGTTGTGTGGGACTGGATAGGTATGAACCCCCCATCAGGCTGGTAAATGCAGTCCGTTGTGTGGGACTGGATGGGTATGAACCCCCCATCAGGGTGGTAATGGCGGCTTACAGTTCAGGTGGCCCATGCGCCTGGTGTTGAGATACTTTCTTTTGTCTTTTGTTTTTTTCTGAGAGTGGTCATCCGGTCTGTGCCGGGGACTTTGTTGGTGTTCATCCAGCTTGTTGGTTGCTGGGGATTCTTTGATTTTGATTTTTTGGTAGTGATCATCCGACTTTGCTGGTTGTCGGGGATTTTTGATGAGTGCCTCTTATGTAGGCAGGAATCCTCTGGGGATTTGTTGATCTTGGTGATGCCTCTTGAGTAGGCGGATATCCATTGAGTTTCTGGTAATGCCTCTGAGTAGGCAGAGATGCTTCATCGGAAGTGAAGACTTTTGGCTGCATTTCGTTTTGCCTCTGACTAGGCTGATATTCCCTTATGGGGATGCTGGCTCTTACTTGCCAGGTCTTGCCTATGTGTAGGCAAATGTCATTCTGAGGATGAACCTGAAGTTTTGCCTTTGCAATAGGCTCACTGGGATGATCTTTTTGGTTGATCCACCGGGGAATTGGTTGACTTCCCGAGGGTCAGATTTTGGTAGCCCTTTAGGGGAATGGAGTCTCGGCTCCTTGATTGACATGGGTGTGAGCTGGTTTTTGTGATGCTCTTATTCTATTGGGGGGGAATGGAATTTCCGATTCCTTCTTTTTTTGTTGATTTTCCCTTTTTCTGAGGTGACCCACTTTAGGGATTTGATTTCCTGGAAGTTAGGATTTTTATTTGATTTTTCCTTTTTCCACGATTTATCTCTTTTTTATCGCGATTTGAAATTTGGCTTTTTCGGGATAATGCATGCGCCTTGTTACTTTTTAGTTTCTTTTTATGCATGCAGGCTTTTTCTTCTCTTTGGAGATCCGCAGGGGATAAAATTTTTTAGGTGATCCATCAAGGGATTATTAACATCTATGGGGGATCCGATTTTTCTGGGATGGAGTCCTGGCTCCTTGATTAATGTTGATGTGAGCTAAACTTGTGAAGCTCTTATTCCACTAGAGAATGGGAACTTCTAATTCTTTTTTTGTAGACTTCTTAGGAGATCCACTTGAGGATTTTTATTCGGCCTTCTGCCTTCTTTGTTGTTTTTCTTTTGGACATCCTCTGGGGATGCAAGATTTTTTCTTCTTTTTTCCTCTTCTTTTTTTTTTGTTGAGCCCTTGTTGGTTTGGACTCTTTTGATTGTTGATGATGGTGGGCTCTTGGGTAATTTTTTGTGTTGCCTCTGGAGTAGGCAAGGATCCTTTTGGGGATGTCTAAGCCTTTCCGTCGGCTTTTCTTTTATGATGTCTTGATGATTGTGCCCTTTTTTATTGGGTGATGTTTGGAGCTTTGGCTTCTGGAAGCTTCTGATGACGACTCACTCTTCTTTCTTGAGGGAGAGCACTGTGTGAAGACTTATTACTTTCTTGTGCCTTCTTTTCTGGGTAGAAGGATGGTAGTTGAAGATCTTGATTTTCAGAAGCTCTTATTTCGATGAGCCGCTTGATTGACGACTTGCTCCATTTTCTTGAGGGCATTATTTGGAGACTGTTTTCTTATTTTGCTTAGTCTCAGTGATCCTGTTTTCAATCACAAACATGGAGCTAGTCTCCTTATATGCATGAATGCTTTTCGTTTTTTTTGTTATTTGTCTAAAGTGATTTTTATCTTATTTTTCATTTTTGATCTTGACAAAGTCGTTTTTGTGCGACTACTTGTGTGTGGATTCCCTAAATGCAATCTATTCTTATTGATTGATGCATCTGGAAAAGTGACTGGCATTCTCCTGCTGGACTTTCATGATTATGATGAAAGACCCCTCTCTTTTGTTCATTTTTTGGTTTAGCCCTATCTTTTGCCTAGACTGCCCTTTTGGGGTTTTCGATCTAGCGGGCTGCCTTAATTTTTGCCTAGGATATCTTAGCGGGCTTTTTCCTTTTTTATGAACGCCCTAACTTTTGCCTAGATCGCCCTTTGCGGGTTTTCGATCTAGAAGGCTACCCTAACTTTTGCCTAAGAATCTCCTAGCAGGCATTATTCCTTTTATTCTCATTTTTTCTTTATCTTCTTTTTTTTTTGAGAGATAGGAGCCTATCATATGCATGCAATGTTGGCGATATGCATCCTATAATACTATTTCAATTAATTTTTCAAAAGGATTAACCAATGTGCTTGAGCTTCTGATGAGCTTCCGACGTTATGTGCTTTCGTCGACAGGGATAGGCTGTACCCATTTTGCCATCTTGATTTTGTCGTGACCGAAGAATGATTGGTTTTCCCTCTTTTCCTTTTCTTTTTCTTTTGTAGAGCACTCTTTGTCATGTAGTGTCCCTCTTTCTCCACTCTAGGGATTTCAATCCTCTTGTTGACTATACGCCTCCATATTCCCAAATTAATTATTAGAATATTGTCGTGAGGGTCAAGAGAAAAGAAGTGCAGGGGTAAAAATCAATGGTTTGTGTTTTAGAGGGTTGATTTTTATTGATAAAAGGGTTTTGTAAGAATGGCTGGCTAAGGTTAAGCTTGGGTGTTTAGGCTTTGTCTAAGTAAACATTTTTCCTTTTTTCTTTGTATTTGGTTTTATCTCCATTGCTTTTAAATGGCTAGCTGATTTCCCTAGATCGCCCTTTTGGGTTTTCGAACTAGGATACTATGTGTTGGCCCTAACTTTTGTCTAGGTTCCCTCTTTTGTAAAATTTTGGAGAAATCCTAGCGGACCTTATTTGTAACCCTAACTTTTGCCTAGGCTACCCTTTATTGTTGTTCGGGTATCCTACCGGGTCGACCCTATCTTTTGTGTAGCCCCCTTAGTGGGTTTCCTACCGGGTATTTTGCCCTTTTCTTTTGGCCTTTGGCTTCTCTGGGCTTTTTCTTTTGTGGATTTATTTTTTGTTCACAGTATTGGCGAAGCTTGACTTTCTTTATGGTGAGGTAAAGCCTTATTTGGGTGCTTCTAATCAACTAGCTTAACTGTAATGGCAAATGTTGATTATTTGGATGCACTTTTTATTCTTCTTTTTATTTTTTCCGTTTACTTAGACAAGGTTATTGTGAGGTCTAGTCAGAAATAGCAAGAAGAGAAGCAGATAGTAAGAAGTATTCTTTATTAATTAATAAGGGAATATGTGCCCTAAAATGCCCGGGGGTCGGGCTAGCCCCGGGGGATAATCATGGGGTTTACATCCCTTGAATGAAGAAAAAGATTTCCTAATGACTGGGGACGCTCTTGACGCTTGCACCCCTCCACTTCGGAAAATTTGCTTGAGTGTGCGGAGGGGAGACTTCCCTTTTCTCTGTGCAGCTTGTTCCTTTGTAGGATTATGCTTCAAAGGATTGTCTTTAAAATCCGGTGGCTCCCTTATTCCTTGAGAGTTTCTAATGAGCCCTTGGTTTGGGCGATATCCATGTTTACTCATCATGTGGGTCACCTTCATATTGTTGGGGAAGTCTTTTCATATTGGCAAAAGATATTTCAAATGTCTTCTTCCGTCGCATCCATTCAAGGTAGGGCAGCCGATTTGCTGATCTGAATGTCGTCTCTAGCCCAAACTGTGACTAGCTTGTCGCCTACCCTTGTTGAACATTCAAGGACTTGATGTTGCAAATAAAGATCATGAAGAATGTTGATTTTGATGATGATCCAAGAGCTTAAAGACTTAGAGTATTGAAGATTGAAGATTGATGATTTCTGTATTGTAATAACTCTGTTTTAGTTTGATTGAGTCTGTAATTATAGAGTCTAAGATAGCCGGTACATAGTCTATAACTTAGAAGCTTCAAAATGCTCAAATTTATCATGCAGGCTCGGCTTTAATCGATTATATAGGTAAATAATCGATTAAAACAGTGAGAAAACCACTTTCTATACTAAGTCACTGTTTTAATCGATTAAAAAGCAAAATAATCGATTATTTCGTACCGTTCCGTACAGATAATCGATTATTTCACCAAATAATCGATTAAACCAGAGAGGATTGGGTTCTGACGTATTTGGCTCTGTTTTAATCGATTAAAACTCCATTTAATCGATTATTTCAGTCTGTTTCTGATTTTAAACATCAAACAAACCCTATTTTCGAAAACCCAATTACCAAGAACCCTAGTTTCGAAATCCCCAATTCCTAAACCCTAATTTCCCTACTTAAACTCTGCTTTGGCACTCGTAAAAGATGAACAACTCTTTCCATACAAAAGTTAAGTGCTTGTGAGTGCCGAGAACTGTTTGTTGCAAGGAAAGGGGGCTTTTGGAACCTGGTGTGAGGCTAGAAGCGATAAGAATCACTAAGTGGAGTTCTTAGTGGATTGTGTGTTGTGCCGTCTCTAGGGAAAGTTGTTCTTCATCTCTTGTGGATTTCAAGAGAGGTGTTGTCTTTACTTTATCTCTTTGATTTGTAATCTGTTTATAACAATTTGTTCTTAGTGACAGCGTTAATCCTCTTTTGAGTGATTAGCAACTGGACGTAGGGTCTTTTGATCCGAACCAGTATAAACCTACTGTGTAATCTTCTCTACTCTTCTCTATTTACATTTACGCAGTTTTTAATCGGTAAAATTTGGGGAAAATTTTGAAAACCTAATTTTTATTAAGAAACCAATTCACCCCCCCTCTTGGTTTTTGTCCGACCACGCGAACATTCCGCTGCGCGATTCTAACAACCCTGAGTTTGTCTCTTTGGCGGAGCGTTGAAAGAATTGCCTCAGCGTCGTGAATCCAAAGTCTCTTCAATTTCCTTTTTGGATTATGTTTTTCTTCGGTCTTTTATTTTTTCTTTATTCTTGGGAGCATTGCCTTATAGCTCCTGGGGGTGTAGATTCTTTCACTTCTAATTTTGCCCCCGAATGTTGGCTATGCTGGAGATATCTTCATTGATGGATGGACGATGTTTTTGCGTATCTCCATGGTACAACTTTATTTGAGGTGGGAGGCATGAACAAACGCGATGACGCCCTTGCCCCCTCTCCTTTATTTACTCAGATGACCAACGGTTGAGGCTTATTATCCTCCTTAGGTGGGTCAACCGTTGGGAAAAACTTGATGACAAAATGTTTGCTCTTCATCTTATTCTGATTCACGGAAAGCACATCGACTAATCCTTTCTTTTTATTATCTTATTATTATTAAAGTGAGGATGAATGCAATTTATGAGTGCAATTGACACTTGAAGAGATGATGAAAACAAACAATTTTATTTCTTTCATCCAGACAGTGTACATTCCTCAATGCAATGTTTTGAAGTGCATTTTTTTTGAAAGCGGAGAAGCATAAATGAACCCATAGGCGGGTAAATATTTCTATTTATTTTCTCTATTTTTTGTGTGCATGGCATGCGAATGCCCTACCCTCTTTTCATGGTATTGAGGAATGTTCACTTTCTTCAATTGTCTATTGTTAGATGCATGAGGATGAAGCTTGGTGGATGCATGTATGCAAGTGTTTGTTTTTTCCTAAACATTATCATGTTTTATTTTCTAACATGATGTATGATAGTGTTTGGGATTTTGTGTTGTTTTTTTTTTTTTATGCGGATGAGGACATGAAGAATACCAGCCGCTTTCTAGAATGCAAAAAGATTTTTATTGTTTAAAAGGAATGATTTATGAGATGAATATTCCTTAAGACAATGGCTTAGATATCCTCCTTAAAGCTTATGCTTTGTGGGGTATCCTACCCACCTCGGTGTAATGGTTTCTTTCCCATCACAGATTTGACAAGTATAATGGCAATCATCATCACTCCTTAGTACACTTGTCCCTTCCTTGTCGCGAAGGTCACAAGTGTGCTCGGGGCCTCTTTCGCCATTGGCTTAGGGAATATCTAGTGGTCCCTAGAATGAATGTATCTATGCATGCACCAGTACAAAAGGGCAGCAGATGTTTAAAGTGGCATAACTTTTGACTGGGATGTCCGATTTAGACGCACAATATATCAAATCGAAGAGAAAAGGGTGAAGAACAAGACTGCAAATACCCGAAGGGGATTTGGCCCAGTAATTTTCCCAAAAAACGCCTCTAAGACCCATTTTTTAGGGATTTATTAAAATGATGCGTATGCATACTTTCCTTTTGCCTTATGCATTTATTTTTTTTCTCTTGGTTTTTCCACTTATGACATGATGCGATATGAATGATATGACTTTGTCGAAATTTATTGTTATAAATGTTTTGATTTTGTTATTATTATTTATTTTGGATTTATATATTTTTATTTTTTATTTTTTATTTTTATAGCCTTTTATCTCTTCTGTCGGAACTGCGTGGCTACTTAGCTTGCAAAGAACCTGAAACCAGGCTAGCTAAAAGGCAGACTGTCCGAGATAAAATATGGCTTTATGCGAAAGAATATTTAGCGTCCCTTATCTCTTCGTCGGAGCTGCAGTGGCTACTTAGCTTGCAAAGAACCCGAAACCAGGCTAGCTAAAAGGCGGATCGTCCGAGATAAGGGTGTTTATTGCAAAAATATTTTTGTGATTTTTTTTGTTCTGTTGTTTGTTTATGCTATGCAACAAACAAATGCAGCAAACATATGCACACACAATTCAATCATCCGCGAACAGGCGAGAATTCATTTTTATCATGAGGTAGGGTTTTCCTGCAGAAAAGTGCATTGGCGAGGGTTGGTTCTAACTGTTCTCACCAGGCTAAGGCCCCCAAGGTGCCCCCATTATAGGGTCCCCACTCTCCAGCCGTCCAACCATGCTCAGCACTAAGGCCAGAGTCGGTCTTGTTGCCAAAAGAGGAAGGTTATCACCTTGAGTGGTGGTTTCCGATCACACTGGTGGGCACAAGGCCCTAACTGCAGCGAACCGTACCTGCCACCCACTCCCTATGGTTTTCTCACTTGCCCTCGGGTATAGAGGGAACTGTTGTGTGCAAGGGTTTGTGTACAGTTTTTATTCCACACAATTGCGTAAGTGTAAACAAACAACAGTTATTTGAAAGCCAAGCAGTAAAGCATGTTATAATACAAGGCAGGGTAAAAGCGCTATTTTCTTGGTTTAATTATTTTTAAGCCAGCTCATCACTAAATGGGATCAACTCTCTAGGCTTCCCCAGTGGAGTCGCCATCTGTCTCCGCCTCCCCGAAAACGGGGGCGCGGTCGGAGCGACACGATGGTTATTTCGACTCTTCTTTGATTTTCGCGTTTTTTATTGGTGGTTACAACGCCTTTAGGTTGTCCGATAACCAGGCTAACCTAGGGGCGAGGTTTTCAAAAGTATCCCTGAGTTGTCCGACAACCGGGCTAACCCAGGGATTTATTTAGTTGGGTTCTATGGAGTCGCCACCGATATTTTTACCATAAACATCGGAAAAGGGGTTTTAAAAGGCGTTGGTTTTCGAAAACCAGCTTTGGTCATTCGAACCAGAGTTGGGTAAGGGAGTTAGTTACGTGTAAAGGGAGTGTTAGTCCCTTTACGACGCCCCTTTCGGGTTCCCTATGACAGGCCGGCTTTATTTGTGAATAATTAAACTTGGAAAATTACGCTTTTACCCTTTTTATTATGCGGAATTTAAATATGTGACTACATTGCCCTAGCTTCTATTGCATAATTTAAATAGCAATAATTTTAAAGAATAGAGAATGAGGATATGCACCTCCAAAGCTAGCTTTATATTCAAAAAGAGGGTGCGTTTTGGCAACCCTTCACTCTACAACTCTCAGAAACTCCGGAAATGCCTCGGAGGGATTCTTAAGAAGATTTAGAACGCTCAATTTATGCCTAAAGACGCTCAGAAACTCCGGAAATGCCTCGGAGGGATTCTTAGAGAGAAAATCTAGAGAGAAGGGAGAGCTCTTGCTGCTTGGTGTGCTTGGTGTGTGAAAATGAGGGGGGGGAAGCCCCTATTTATAGTTTTTCGCACTGTCAGGGTCCAGACCGCCGTTCTCGTCTGACAGGGGTCAAGACCGCCGTCTGGAAAGTCGAGACCGCCGTCTCGTCCATGGCAGAAATCGAGACCGCCGTCTGGAAAATCCAGACCGCCGTCTCCCTGGAGCATCCGTCGCTCAAGCGAGTACACCAGTCGCTTGAGCGAGACTTGACCCGGGAGTCCCCTTTGTTTGAAGCATATGTCGCTCAAGCGAGTACATCAGTCGCTTGAGCGAGACTCGACCCGGGAGTCCTCTTTGTTTGAAGCATATGTTGCTCAAGCGAGTAAATCAGTCGCTTGAGCGAGACTTGACCCGGGAGTCCTCTTTGTTTGAAGCGTCTGTCGCTCAAGCGAGTTCATCAGTCGCTTGAGCGAGACTTGACCCGGGAGTCCTCTTTGTTTGAAGTATATGTCGCTCAAGCGAGTACATCAGTCGCTTGAGCGAGACTTGACCCGGGAGTCCTCTTTGTTTGAAGCGTCTATCGCTCAAGCGAGTTCATCAGTCGCTTGAGCGAGGCATGACCCTTAGTCCCCTTCTACGCGAGGCGAGACGACGGTCTGGGTCGTCCAGAAGGTGTTCTCGTCCCTTCAAGGTGAGAAAACTTATTTTCGGGCCAAAAAACCTTCCTATCTTGGTACAGGAGCCTAATAGTCTCTCCTAGTGGCTTGTTAGGCTTCGGCCGTCTTCAAACAGGAAGCTTTCTGACTTTATTTGGAGGCCGGGCAAGATTTGGGGTCTACAGTCGCCTCAGCACCAGGCCCGCCTCGACAACATCCGGACTTATCAGTGGCACCCGATGCTCAGACTTGACTTCAGCATCCTGGCTGAATTTGGGTGGGAGGACGACGTCCGAGCCCACATAAACATCGGGTGGGGCTTTCTGCTGCAGCCACCACCTACACATGTGTACCCATAAGCGGTACTGGAATTCTTGGGCTCTGTCTCCTACTCCGAGGTCCCCTCCACGGTCCCGGGCCTGCAGCCCACTAAGATGGTGACCTATTTCATGGGTGGAAGATACCAGGCCACCACCCTCGACGAGTTCAACATGGCCATCGGGTTCATCCGGCCCGAGGACACATTGACCCAGGGATGCCGTGAGGCCATCTGCTCCCGGCCCACCAACCTCACTGCCGCCGAAATGTGGCATGAGCTCACAGGAGCCACCACGCTGCCCCCAGCACTCTGCATCTGCCACAAGCTGCTGGCAGGAACCATCCATGGGAGGAAAGAGAGTCAAGGTAAGGTATCCCTCCCTGACCTCTTCGTACTTTATTGCATGAGCCAGAAGCGACGCTGCAACCCCGACTACTTCTTCCTGAGAGCCCTCAAGGACTTCGGGAACAGATCAGCGGGGGTCGTCCTCGTGGCCCCTCTCATCACTCCCCTAGTAGAAAGATGGGGGTGCCCTGGCCGGGAAGAGCTGACCTCCAACTTGCGACCCGAGACCATCAACGGGTCAGTCCTGGTCAGCATGGGAATGCTGATACGTCGAGGGACCCAGTTGGCCCTCCATCCCACACTGGATTTCGCACTAGATCTCCAGGGGCTCGTGGCGATGCAGGATATCCCCACACCTCCCGAATTCCAGCATCAGCAGGTGATGCGGCAGGAATGGACAACATTCCAACAAGAGTACCGCGACGAAGTCCGAGAGCAAGCGGACTTCCGATATCACCTCTACCAGCAATTTGCCCGCGGATCATCTCCAGATGATAGCCCTTAGGGATGGTACTTGCCTAAATAAAAAGTGGTTGTAATAAAATTTCCCTACAAATAAAATTTTATTTTATGCATCTCTTTGCCACCCTTTTGCAAAAGCTAGCGTAATAAAAAAGCTTAAAAAAGGAAAAAAGCATACGCTCAATAAGAAAAGCCAAAATCCTAAATCGCGAGAAAAAAGAGATAAAACCGCGAGAAAAAGGCAGGATTAAGACAAGCCATCACCTCAACCAACAAAACTTTGACTACCAAATCAGAGTCGAACAACAAACAAGAATCATCCGATCAACCAGCAAGAATCGGATAATCACCACCAAAGATCAAAAACAAAGAATCCCCAGCAAACAAGCAAGCTGGATGAGCACCCACAAAATTCCCGGCACAACCCGGATGACCGTTCAAAGAGGTCCAAGTACATCTACCAACACAGAAATTACTTTCCAAGGAATCGATGCATGGGCCACCTGAACAGTAAGCCGCCTGAACAGTAAGCCGCCACTACCACCAGTCCTACGCAGTGGACTATACCAGCCTGATAGGGGGTTTATACCTATCAACCTGCGCACGCATTGCGCCTGGTCTGTGCTCGAGCCGGATCAGTAAGTCGCACCACCACCCTGATGGGGGGTTCATACCCATCCAATCCCACACAACGGACTGCAACTACCAGCCTGATGGGGGGTTTATACCCATCAACCGAAGGATCGACTACCGTCAGAAGGAGTATCCTAAGGTTCTACCACGTGTCCACCGAAGGGATCGGCTACCATCAGAAGGAGTATCCCGGAAGTGCACGAACACCGAGATTTTCCCCAGAAGATCAACCGCAGCAAGACGGGACATCCGAAGGGTAACCAGGCAAGAGGGTCAACTCCTTTACCTTCCTGTCAATCTGTCTGGCACAACAGGCCAACAGATGACTAGTCAGGTAAAGGGGGGGCAGCTGTAGACCCCAAATCTTGCCCGGCCTCCAAATAAAGAGTAGAAGACTTCCTATTCGAAGATGGACGAAGCCTAACAAGCCACTAGGAGAGACTATTAGGCCCCATACTAGGATATGAAGGATTTTCGGCACAAAAATAAGGTTTCTTGCCTTTTGGGGACGAGACCGCCGTCTCGAAATTGAGACCACCGTCTCGCCTCATGCAAATGGCGAGACGGCGGTCTCCCTTTCCCAGACGGCGGTCTCGCCACCTACGAAGGATGAGACGGCGGTCTCGTTTGGCGAGACGGTGGTCTCGACCCTGTCAGACGAGAACAGCAGTCTCGCCACTGGCAGACGCGAAAACCTATAAATAGGGGCTCTTCCCCCCTCATTTCCACACACCACACAACTTTTGCTCTCCCTTCTCTCTAGAATCCCTCCGACGCATTTCCGGAGCTTCTGAGTGCCTTTGTGAGCGGTTTTCGGCGTCTAGAAAAGTTTCCAGCGTCGTGTAGAGTGAAGGGCTGTCAAAAAGCACCCATTTCCTTTAAAAGAAATAAAAAGAAAGCTTGCTTCGGAGGTTTAAATTCTCCCTCTCTACTTTACTGCTTTAATTTTAAATTATGCAATAGATTAGGGCCATGTAGTCATAATTTTAAATTCCGCAAAATAAAAAGGGCAAAAGCGTATTTTTCCGGTTTATTTATTAACAATGTAGTTGACCTATCATAGGGAACCCGAAAGGGGCGTAGTAAAGGAACTAATACTTCCTTTACACGTAACTAACTCCCTTACCCAACTTTGGTTCTAATGACCAAAGTTGGTTTTCGAAAACAAACGCCTTTTAAAACCCCTTTTCCGATGTTTCCGGTAAAAACATCGGTGGCGACTCCACAGAACCCTACAAAATTAGTCTTTGGGTTAGCCCGATTATCGGACAACCCAAGGACGCCTTTTCGAAAACCTCGCCCCTAGGTTAGCCCGGTTATCGGACAACCTAAAGACGTTGTAACCACCCATAAAAAACGCGAAAATCAAGAGGGTCGAAACCATCACGTCGCTCCGACCGCCATCTCTTTTTTGACGGCGGCGACAAGATTATCACAATAATTTTCCTCGATTTTCTAGTGAATGTGTTAATGATTGGATATATCAATGGTCAATATCTACCATTGATATCGAAGGTTATTTTTATTAAATATGAGTGATTAATTTATAATTTTTC
Organism: Sphenostylis stenocarpa; assembly: GCA_963425845.1. Taxonomy (NCBI): domain Eukaryota; kingdom Viridiplantae; phylum Streptophyta; class Magnoliopsida; order Fabales; family Fabaceae; genus Sphenostylis; species Sphenostylis stenocarpa. The sequence goes on along the minus strand of OY731404.1, from coordinate 44,048,049 downwards.
TAGTTAAATCATTATTCCTCGATTAAGTGGGAAGAAATGTGTTAGCACTGGTTGACTTTATATCAAAGGAGCAATGTGTTTGGCCAATAAGTACGTGAAAGTGTTTAAAATGTATTTTTTTACTTAAATTCATTTTATGTTATTTTTTTTATTGAATTTGTAATTATTTGACATAAAATAAACGTAATGATATTTTTGAAATAAAAATAAATATTTGTGTCAGATCATATGGAATATGACATAAAAAGTTGAATTTATGTCTAATTATGTACTTGTTCAACGTAAATATCACTTTTTATATCAGATTTCATATGGTCAAATGTAAAACTTGTTTTATATCTCTTATAGAACTTCATTTTCCTAGCGTGCAAGACCTCATTTCTAATTCTGGATGTTCCTCCCCAATTGGATTTTAGCATTTGGGCATTGTAGACCCCAAATATTGCCTAACCTCATAATAAAGACCAGAAATCCTCCGTTCTGAAGATGAATAAGGCTTCATAAGGCCCTTAGTAGTGTTTACTAGGCTCCATTAGGAAAAGGAGGGTTTTATGAGAAAATAAAAAATTAAATTTTGTTAGAACGTCCAGATGGCTGTCAAGAATGTCTAGATGGCTGTGTAGAACGTCTAGATGACTGTCCAGAACATCCAAATGGTTGTCCAGAATGTCCAGATGGGTGTCCAGAGTGTCCAAAGCATCCAAAATATGCAGATGGCCATCCAGAGTGTCCAGACGGCCATCCATGATGACCAGACGACCATCCATCCTAATTTTGAGCCTTGGACGGCCGTCCATGATGACCAGTCGATCGTCCACCCTAATTTTGAGCCATGGACGACCGTCCATGATGTGCAGACGACCGTCCACCCTCCTAGGCTTGCTCCCCTATAAATAGGAGCCTCATTTCACGTTTTTTCACACACCTCTCCACTCTTATACTACCTAGGAAGCCTTTTGGCACTTTAGAGTTACTTTGAGAATTATTCCAGAGTTCGAGTGGGCTTTCCAATTTCCATTTAAGGTAGAAATCAATAAAGGAAGTCTCCTTTTGAGATGTCTGGCCCTCGGTAGGGTGATACTCTTATTTTTTGTTCAAGGGAGGAGTGACTCTATAGTGTGCGGGGGCTGTCAAAAAGCGTCCTCAAGTTCAAGATTTATATAAGCTTGCTTTGAAGGTTCTCCTTCATATCTCTTATCTTTTACTGTTTTCTTTTACTGCTTTCCTCATATGCATTATATATTAGGATCATGTAGACATTTTAATTCTGCCAGTAGATCAAATAATAGGGTAGAAGCATAGTTTCTTTAACTATTTATTTTCTAAACTAGTCCATCATAGGAACCCGAAAGGGGCGTTGTGGGGTGCTAACACCTTTCCCACACGTAACTAACTCCCTTACCCGACTCTGATTGTAATAACCAAAGTTGATTTTTTCTAAATCTAATGCCTTCTTTTTTTACCTTTTTTAGTGTTTAAGGTTAAAACACTGGTGGTGACTCCTCAAACCCTTTCGAAAACCTCGCCTTTAGGTCCAGCCAGGTTATCGGACAACCTAAAGGCGTTGAACCACTTCTTTCAAAAAACGCGAGTTAGTCAAAACCATTGCATCGCTCTGACCGCCTCTTCTGATTGTGACGACAGATGGCGACTCTGCTGGGGAAGCTAGAGAGTTGATCCCATTTAGTGATTGACTAGTTTAATAAATAAAAAGCTAGAAATGATGCTTTTACCCTTCCTTGCTTTTATAACATGTTTTATTCCATGGCTTTAATAATTGTTGTATTGTTATTTTCTGCAATTGTTTGAAATAAATTGTATACAAACTTTTGCACACAACAGTCTCTCTATACCTGGGGGCAAGAGTGAATACACATAGGGAGTGGGTGGTAGGTACGACCGACCTTGGTAATGACCTTAGTGCCAGCAGGTCGTTGTCGGAAACCACCACTCAAGGTGATAACCTTCTTCTCTTGGTCTAAGAACGTCAACTAGGCCTTTTTGCCATGCATGGTTCAAAGACTAAGAGATTGAAGGGTCCCTAAAATGGGGGCACCTTGGGGACTTGGCCTTGGTGAGAACAGTTAGAACATACATTTGTCAATGCACTTTTCTGCAGGAAAACCCTACCTCTTGAATAGAAACGTCATTCTGTTTGCAGATGAGTGAATTGCTTGTGCATTTGTTTGTTTCATTTGTTTGTTGCATAGCATAATCATACAACATAAAAAATAAATAAAGTAAAATCTCAAAAACCTTTTCATAATAAACACCCTTATCTCGGACAATCTACATTTTAGCTAGTCTGGTTTCAGGTTCTTTATAAGCTAAGTAGCCACGTGGACCGACAAAAGAGATAAAGGATTCTAAAACCATTCTTTCCAATAAACCAACTTTATCTCGGATAACCATCATTTTAGCTAGCCTGGTTTCAAGTTCTTTGTAAGCTAAGTAGCCACGTTGACCTACAGAAGAGATAAAGGGGTCACAAAACGAATAAAAAACAAAATAATGAAATTTAATAAAACGATTTTGACAAAGTCAAATCATTCATATTGCATCACTTCATAAGTGGTAAAACCAAGAGAGAAAATAAATGCATAAGAAAGGTATGCATAAACATCATTTTAATAGAAATCTTTCATGCATAAATGCATTCATGCTAGGGAACACTAGATATCCTTAAGACAAGGGCAAAAGAGACCCAAGTGCGTTTGTGACCTTTGCGACAAGGAAGGGACAAGTGTACTAAGGTGTGATGGTAACCTCCATTATACTTGTCAAATCTGTGATGGGGGAGGAACCATTACACCGAGGTGGTTATGATACCCCACAAAGCGTAAGCTTTAAGGAGGATACCTAAGTCATTATCTTAAGGCATATCCATCCCATAAACCATTAATTTTAAATAATAAAATTATTTTTGTATTCTAGAAAGCGGCTGGTATTCTTCATGCCCTCATCCGCATACAAAAAACACAAAATCCCAAACACTATTATACATCATGTTAGAAAATAAAACATGATAATGTTTAGGAAAAAACAAACACCTGCATGCATGCATCCACCAAACTTCATCCTCATAACATGCATCTAGTAATAGGCAGTTAAAGAAAGTGAACATTCCTTGTAGACCCCAAATCTTGCCCGACCTCAAAATAAAGAGAAGAAGACCTCCTATTCGAAGATGGACGAAGCTTAACAAGCCACTAGGAGAGACTATTAGGCCCCATACTAGGATAGGAGGGATTTTCGGCACGAAAATAAGGTTTCTCGCCTTTTTGGGACGAGACCGCCGTCTCAAAATCGAGACCGCCGTCTCACCTCATGCAAGTGGCGAGACCGTCGTCTCGTTTGGCGAGACGGCGGTCTCGCCACCTGCGAATGGCGAGACGGCGGTCTCGCTTTCCGGGATGACGTTCTCGCCACCTGCGAAGGGCGAGACGGCGGTCTCACCACTTTGACCAGGCGAGACGACGGTCCCGATTGTCGAGATGGCAGTCTCGACCTTGTCAGACGAGACGGCGGTCTCGACCTGTCAGGCACGAAAAACTATAAATAGGGGGCGCCATTCCCTCATTTCCACACACAGAAACACACTTTCTCCTCCTTCTCTCTAGAAATCACCTAAGTTTCTCTCTCTAGAATCCCTCCGACGCATTTCTGGAGCTTCTGAGTGTTTCAGTGAGAGTTTTTCGGCATTTCGAGAAGTTTCTGACGCTGTGTAGAGTGAAGGGCTGCCACAAAGCACCCTAAATTTTAAAGAATTAATATAAAAGCGTGCTTCGGAGGTTTATATTCTCCCTCTCCACTTTTATCACTTTAATTTTAAAGTATGCAATAGATATTAGGGCCATGTAGTCGTAATTTTAAATTCCGCAGAATAAAAGGGTAAAAGCATAATTTTCATCGGTTTAAATATTTTTAAATAGCTGGCCTGTCATAGGGAACCCGAAAGGGGCGTCGTAAAGGAACTAACACTTCCTTTACACGTAACTAACTCCCTTACCCAACTCTGGTTCTAACGACCAAAGTTGGTTTTTTGAAAACCAACGCCTTTTAATTCCTTTTCCGATGTTTCCGGTAAAAACATCGGTGGCGACTCCACAGAACCTTTTAAAACTAGCTTTTAGATTAGCCCGGTTATCGGACAATCCAAGAGCGCCTTTTCGAAAACCTCGCCCATAGGTTCAGCCCGGTTATTAGACAACCTAAACGCGTTGTAACCACCAATAAAAATGCGAAAATCAAGAGGGTCGAAACCATCGCGTCGCTCCGACCGCCTCGTTTTGACGGCGGCGACAGATGGCGACTCCACTGGGGAAGCCTAGAGAGTTGATACCATTTAGTGATGGGCCAGCTTAAAAATAAATAAACCAAGAAAAGTACGCTTTTACCCTGCCTTGTATTATAACATGTTTTACTGTTTGGCTTTAATAACTGTTGCTTATTTATACTTACGCAATTGTTTGAAATACAAACTGTACACAAACCCTTGCACACCACAGTTCCCTCTATACCCGAGGGCAAGTGAGAAATCCATAGGGAGTGGGTTGCAGGTACGGTTCGCTGTAGTGATGGCCTTGTGCCCACCGGTGTGATCGGAAACCACCACTCAAGGTGATAACCTTCCTCTTTTGGCACAAAGACTGACTATGGCCTTAGTGCTAAGCATGGTCGGAAGGCTGGAGAGTGGGGACCCTATAATGGGGGCACCTTGGGGGCCTTAGCCTTGGTGAGAACAGTTAGAACCCACCTTTGCCAATGCACTTTTCTGCAGGAAAATCCTACCTCGTGATTAAAATGACTTCTCGCCTATTCGTGGATGATCGAATTGTGTGTGCATACGTTTGTTGCATTTGTTTGTTGCATAGCATAATCAAACAACATAAAAAATTTTTTTTTTTGCAATAAACGCCCTTATCTCGGAAAGTCTGCCTTTTAGCTAGCCTGGTTTCAGGTTCTTTGTAAGCTAAGTAGCCACGCAGTCCGACAGAAGAGATAAGGGACGCTAAATATTCTTTCGCATAAAGCCATTTTTTTATCTTGGACATTACTGCCTTTTAGCTAGCCTGGTTTCAGGTTCTTTGTAAGCTAAGTAGCCACGCAGATCCGACAGAAGAGATAAAAGGCTATAAAATAAAATAAAAATAATAAATGATAAATCCAAAATAAATAAAATAATAAATAACAAAATCAAAACATTTATAAAAATAATTTTGACAAAGTCGTATCATTCATATTGCATCATGTCATAAGTGGAAAAACCAAGAGAAAAAAAATAAATGCATAAGGAAAGTATGCATACGCATCATTTTAATAAATCCCTGAAAAGTGGGTCTTAGAAGCGTTTGCAACTTGATTCTTCACCTTTTTATCTTCGTTTTGATATGCTGTGCGTCCAAATCGGACATCTCAGTCAAAAGTTATGCCACTTTGAACATCTACTGCCCTTTTGTACTGGTGCATGCATAAATACATTCATTCTAGGGAGCACTAGATATCCCTAAGACAATGGCGAAAGAGGCCCCGAGCACATTTGTGACCTTCGCGACAAGGAAGGGACAAGTGTACTAAGGTGTGATGGTGATTGCCATTATACTTGTCAAATCTGTGATGGGGAAGGAACCATTACACTGAGGTGGGTATGATACCCCACAAAGCATGAGCTTTAAGGAGGATATCTAAGCCATTGTCTTAAGGAATATCCATCTCATAAATCATTCCTTTTAAACAATAAAAATCTTTTGACATTCTAGAAAGCAGCTGATATTCTTCATGCCCTCATCCGCATACAAAAAAAAACACAAAATCTCAAACACTATCATACATCATGTTAGAAAATAAAACATGATAATGTTTAGGAAAAAACAAACACCTACATACATGCATCCACCAAACTTCATCCTCACAACGTGCATTTAATAATAGACAGTTGAAGAAAGTGGACATTCCTCAATGTCATGAAAAGAGGATTAGGGCATTCGCAAGCCATGCATGGGAAGTTAAAAAGAAAATGCATAGAAATTTTAAACCCGCTTATGGTTTCCTTTAGGTTTTCCGCTTTAAAAAAAAAAAAGGGGCTTCGGAGCGTTGCATTGAGGAATGTGCACTGTCTGGATGAAATAAATAAAATTGTTTGTTTTCATCATCTCTTCAATCATCTATTGCATTCATAAATTGCATTCATTCTCACTTTAATAATAATAAGATAATAAAAAGAAAGGATTCATTGATGTGCTTTCCATGAATTGGAATAAGATGAAGAGTAAACATTTTGTCGTCAAGTTCTCCCCAACGGTTGATCCGCCTAAGGAGGATAATAAGACTCAATCGTTGGGTATCCAAGTTAATAAGGAAGAGGGGGCAAGGATGCCGTTACATTTGTTCACGCATCGAATCGAATAAGGTGGTACCATGGAGATACCAAAAACATCGCTCATTAATGAGGATATCTCCAGCATAGCTGACATTGGGGGCAAAATTAGAAATGAAAGAATCTATTCCCCCAAGGAGCTGTAAGATGATGCTCCTACAAATAAAGAAAAAATAAAAAGACCAAAGAAAAATATAATCCAAAGAGGAAACTGAGTAGACTTTGGATTCACGATGCTAAGGCAGTTCTCTCAACACTCCGCCAAAGAAACAAACTCAGGGTAGGCGACAAGTTAGTCACAATTTGAGCAAGAAGCAACATTCAGATCATCAAATCGTCTGCCCTACCTTGAATCGATGCGGCGGAAGAGGACCTTTTGAAATATCTTTTGCCAATATGAAAAGACTTTCCCAACAATATGAAGGTGACCCACATGATGAGAAAATATGGATATCGCCCAAACCAAGGACTCATTAGAAACTCTCAAGGAATAAGGGAGCCACCAGATTTTAAAGATAATCCTTTAAAGCATGGCCTAGGGCATGACCCTACAAAGGATCAAGCTACATGGAGAAAAGGGAAGTCTCCCCTCTGTACCTTGAATCAGATTTTCCCAAATAGAGGGGTTCAAACATCAAAAGCGACTTTAGTCATTAGGTGTTCTCCTTCTGATTCTTAGGGTTTATAAATCCAATGACTATTAGAGATTACTCCTCGGGGTTAGCCCGACCCCCGAGCATTGTAGGGCACATATTTCCCTATTAATTACAAAGAATGTCATTCTTACTATCTGCTTCTCTTCTTGCTATTCATGTCTAAACCTCATTAATAACCATGTTTAAGCAAACATTTTCAAAAGTGCGTCAAAGTAATCAAAATGCGCCATTGACCAAAATAAAAGTCAAATCCATCACCATTGATTGACTAGAAGCACAAAATAAAGTTTTACCTCATCATAAATAAAGTCATGTTTCGCCAATGTTGTGCAAAGAGAAAAGAAAATCAAAGGAAGCCCATAGAAGCCAAAGGAAGCCCATAAAAGCTAAAGGCAAAAAAAAAGGGGCAAGATACCCGGTAGGAAACCCACTAAGGGGGCTACACAAAAGATAGGGTCAACCCGCTAGGACATCCGAACAACCATAAAGGGTAGCCTAGGCAAAAATCAGGGTTACAAAATAAAGTCCGCTAGGTTTCCCAAAGCAACAAAAAAAGAAACCTAGACAAAAGTTAGGACAAAACAAAACACAACATCCTAGCCTGAAAACCCAAAGGGCAGACTAGGGAAGTCAATCAGTCATAGCAAGCGCCATAGAACAAGACGCCACTCCATGAACTAGCCTAAACACTCTAACCAACCTTGGCTAGCCGTGCTTACAAAAACAATTTTTGTCAAAATAAAACAATTCTAAAACACAAGCCTTTGAATTAAATATCCTCTTCCTTCTTTTCTCTTGACCCTTACCACTACGACATTCTAGTAATTAGTAGGGAAATGTGGAGATAGTAATCAATAGGAGGATCGACATCCCCAAGGAAAGGGAGGGGCGCACTGACATGGCAAGTCGCTCTACAATTAACACAATCATTCTTCGGTCATGAAAAAATCGAGACGGCAAAATTGGTACAGCCTATCATGTCGACAAAGCACATAACGTCAGAAGCTCATCAGAAGCTCAAGCACATTGGTTAATCCTTTTGAAAAATTAATTGAAATAGTATTATAGGATGCATGTCGTAAACATTGCATGCATATGATAAGCTCCTATCTCTCAAAAAAAAGAGAAAAAGAAAAAATGACAATAAAAAGAATAATGCCTACTAGCAGATTCTTAGGCAAAAGATAGGGTAGCCCGCTAGATCGAAAACCCACAAAGGGCGGTCTAGGCAAAAGTTAGGGCATTCATAAAAAAGGAAAAAGCCCGCTAAGATATCCTAGGCAAGAATTAAGGCAGCCCGCTAGACCGAAAACCCCAAAAGGGCGGTCTAGGCAAAAGATAGGGCTAAACCAAAAAATGAATAAAAGAGAGGGGTCCTTCATCATAATCATAAAAATTCCAGCAGGAGAATGCTAGTCACTTTTCCAGATGCATCAATCAAAAAGAATAGATTGCATTTAGGGCATCCACACACAAGTAATCGCACAAAACGACTTTGTCAATGTCAAAAATGAAAGAAATAAAAATTACTTCAAACAAATAACAAAAAACAAAAAGCATTCATGCATATAAGGAGAATAGCTCCATGTTTGTGATTGAAAACAGGATCACTGAGACTGAGTCTCCAAATAATGCCCTCAAGAAAATGGAGCAAGTCGTCAATCAAGCGACTCAGCGGAATAAGAGCCTCTGAAAATCAAGAGCTCCAGCTACCATCCTTCTACCCAGAAAAGAAGGTACAAGAAAGTAATAAGTCTCCAAACATCGCTCTCCCTCAAGAAAGAAGAGTGAGTTGTCGTAACAAGCTTCCAGAAGCCAAAGCTCCAATCATCACCCAATAAAAGAGGGCACAATCATCAGACATCATAAAAGAAAAGCCGACGGAAAGGCTTAGTCATCCCCAAGAGGATCCCTTCCTACTCCGAAGGCAAAACAAAAACAATCCTCACGGCTCAGCATTACCACTACATGAGTCATCGAGCACACTCACCCAAAATCTCCTCCACATTCCCCAATGGAAAATAAAGGCTTCAAGAGCCCATCATCATCAACAGTCAAAAGAGTCCAATCTCCATACCAACAAGGGCTCAACAAAAAAAAAAAAAAAAAAAGGAAAAAAGAGGAAAACTCTTGCATCCCTAGAAGATGTCCAAAAGAAAAGAAAACAACAGAGAGGGCCAAATAAAAATCCTCAAGTGGATCGCCAAAAAATTCTACCAAAAGGAATCAAAAATTCCCATCCCCCAGTGGAATAAGAGCTTCACAAGTATAGCTCGCATCAACATCAATCAAGGAGCCAAGACTCCATTCCTAGAAAAGAAAAAGCAGATCCCCAGGAAGTCAACTAATTCCCTGGTGGATCACTAAAGAAATAAAACGTCATCCCTAGTGGAACTCCCAAAAAAAAAGAAGGGAAAAAGCCAGCGTAATAAAAAGAGACTAAAAAGTAAAAAGGCTTACGCATTATCCCGAAAAAGCCAAATTTCAAATCGCGAAAAAAAGAGATAAATCGCGAAAAAAGGCGAAATCAAATGAAAATCCTTGCTCCCTCAGTGGGACACCTCAGAAAAAGAAAAATCCACAAAAAAGAAGGAATTGGAAATTTCATTCCTTCAACAGAATAAGAGCACCAAAAAAGCCAGCTCACACCCACATCCAACAAGGAGTCAAAACTCCATTCCCTCAGGGGGGAAATCAAAATTAGATCCCCGGGAAGGCAATCAATTCCCCGGTGGATCACCAAAAAGAGAAAGATCATCCACCTATCAGCCTAGTCAGAGGCAAAACAAATGCAGCCAAAAGTCTTCACTTCCAATGAAGCATCTGCCTACTCAGAGCCATTACCATAAACTCAATGGATATCCGCCTACTCAAGAGGCGTCACCAAGATCAACAAATCCCCAGAGGATTCCTACCTACATAAGAGACACTCATAAAAAAATCCCCGACAAAAGTCAGATGACCACCACCAAAGAAAAATCAAAAGCAAAGAATCCCCAGCAATCAACAAGCTGGATGAACACCCACAAAATCCTCGGCACAGACCGAACAAATCTCAAAAGACAGGAGGATACATCTCAAACAACGGCGCATGAGCTAGAGCAGTAAGCCGCCACCACAACCAAAGGATCAGCTACCGCAAGAAGGAGCATCCAGAGGCACAACACCAGGTGGGGGTGTATACTCATCGGGCCTTACAAAAGGGGGCTCACCAGACGGGGGTTCATACTCGTCAAGCACCAGATGGGGGTGTATACTCATCAGGCCTTACAAAAGGGGGCTTACCGGGCGAGGGTTCATACTCGTCAAACCAGATGGGGGTTCGTACTCATCAGCCGAAGGGATCAGCTATCGCCAGAAGAAGCATCCTGAAAGCACACCTTTCCCCAGAAGATCAACCGCCACAAGACGGAGCATCTGAAGGGTAACCGGGCAAGAGGGTCAACTCCTTTACCTTCCAGTCGTTCTTCTTGGCACAACAGGCCAACAGCCGACTGGTCAGTAAAGGGGGGGCAGCTGTAGACCCCAAATCTTGCCCGACCTCCAAATAAAGAGAAGAAAACCTCCTATTCGAAGATGGACGAAGCCTAACAAGCCACTAGGAGAGACTATTAGGCCCCATACAAGGATAGGAGGGATTTTCGTCACAAAAATAAGGTTTCTCGCCTTTTTAGGATGAGACCGCCGTCTCGAAATCGAGACCGCCGTCTCGCCTCATGTAAGTGGCGAGACGATGGTCTCGCTTTCCGGGATGACATTCTTGCCACCTGCGAAGGGCGAGACGGCGGTCTCGCCACTTTGACCAGGCGAGACGACGGTCCCGATTGTCAAGACGGCGGTCTCGACCTTGTCAGACGAGACAGCGGTCTCGACCTGTCAGGCGCGAAAAACTATAAATAGGGGGCGCCATTCCTTCATTTCCACGCACAGAAACACAATTTCTCCTCCTTCTCTCTAGAAATCACCTAAGTTTCTCTCTCTAGAATCCCTCCGACGCATTTACGGAGCTTCTGAGTGTTTCTGTGAGAGTTTTTCGGCGTTTCGAGAAGTTTCCGACGCTGTGTAGAGTGAAGGGCTGCCACAAAGCACCCTAAATTTGAAAGAATTAATATAAAAGCCTGCTTCAGAGGTTTATATTCTCCCTCTCCACTTTTATCACTTTAATTTCAAATTATGCAATAGATACTAGGGCCATGTAGTCGTAATTTTAAATTCCGCAGAATAAAAGGGTAAAAGCATAATTTTCATCGGTTTAAATATTTTTAAATAGCTGGCCTGTCATAGGGAACCCAAAAGGGGCGTCGTAAAGGAACTAACACTTCCTTTACACATAACTAACTCCCTTACCCAACTCTGGTTCTAACGACCAAAGTTGGTTTTTCGAAAACCAACGCCTTTTAATTCCTTTTCCGATGTTTCCGGTAAAAACATCGGTGGCGACTCCATAGAACCTTTCAAAACTAGCTTTTGGATTAGCCCGGTTATCGGACAATCTAAGAGCGCCTTTTCAAAAACCTCGCCCATAGGTTCAGCCCGGTTATCGGACAACCTAAAGGCGTTGTAACCACCAATAAAAATGCGAAAATCAAGAGGGTCGAAACCATCGCGTCGCTCCGACCGCCTCTTTTTGACGGTGGCGACATTCCTCAATACTGTGTAAAGAGGATAGAGCATTTATATGCCATGCATGGGAAGTCAAAAAAAGAAAATACACAGAAATTTTAACCTACCTATGGTTTCCTTTAGGCTTTTTGTTTTTAAAAATGTGCTTTCAAGCATTGCATTGAGGAATGTACACTTTCTAAATAAAATGAATAGAGACTGTCCTTTTCGTCATCTCCTCGACTGTCTATTGCATTCATAATTTGCATACATTCATCCTCACTTTAATAATAATAAGATAATAAAAAGAAAGGATTAATCGATGTACTTTCCATGAATCGGAATAATATGAAGAGCAAACCTTTCGTCGTCAAGTTCTCCCCAACGGTTGATCCGCCTAAAGAGGATAATAAGCCTCAACCGTTGGATATCCAAGTTAATAAGGAAGAAGGGGCAAGGATTCCATTGCATTTGTTCATGCCTCGAATCGAATAAAGTTGTACCGTGGAGATACGCAGAAACATCGCCTATCAGCAAAGATATCGCCAGCATCGCTGGTATTGGGGGGCACAACTAGAAGTAGAAGAATCTACTCCCCCGAGGAGCTACGAGATAATGATCCCAAGAATAAGGAAAAAAATAAAAGATCAAAGAATAGAATAAGGAAAAGACTTCCCAACAACATGAAGGTGTCCCACATCATGAGAAAATATGGATACCGCCCAGTACAAGGGCTCGATAGTAACCCTCAAGGATAAGAGAGCCACCAGTTGTTAAATTCAATCCTTTGAAGCATGGCCTAGGGTACGATCCTACAAAGGATTAAGCTACACAAAAAAAGGGAAGTCTCCCCTCCACACCTTGAATCGATTTTCCCAAACAGAGGGGTTCAAGCATCGAGAGCGACCCTAGTCACTAGGTGTTCTTTTTCTAATCTTAGGGGTTGTAAATCCAATAACTATTAGAGATTACTCCTCGGGGCTAGCCCAACCCCTAAGCATCTTTAGGGCACATATTTACCTATTAATTATAAAGAATGACATTCTTACCATCTGCTTCTCTTCTTGCTATTTATGTCTAAACCTCATAATAACCATGTTTAAGAAAACATTTTCAAAAGTGCATCAATATAATCAAACTGTGCCATTGACCAAAATAAAAGTCAAACCCATCATGACTGATTAACTAGAAACACCAAAGGACAAAGAAGAGAGGGCAAGATATCCAGTAGGAAACCCACAAAGGGGGGCTACGCAAAAGTTAGGGTAAACCTACTAGGAAACCCGAACAACAATAAAGAGTAGCCTAGGCAAAAGTTAGGATTACAAAATAAAGTCCGCTAGGATTCCCAAAATAAGAAAAGAGGAAACCTAGACAAAAGTTAGGACAAATCAAAACTCAACATCCTAGACCGAAAACCCGAAGGGCGGGCTACGGAAATCAATCAGTCATAGCAAGCGCCATAGAATAAAAGATGCAACCTCATAAACAAAATGTTTGTTTAAACTAGCCTAAACAGTCTGACCAACCTTGGCTAACCAATCTTACAAAAACCATTTTTTATCAAAAATAAAACACTTATAAAATACAAGCCTTTGAATAAAATAACTTTCCTTCTTTTCTCTTGACCCTTACTATGACATTCTAGTAATTAGTAGGGAAATGTGAAGACAGTAATCAATAGGAGGATTGACATCCCCAAGAAAAGGGAGGGGCACATTGACATGGCAGTCGCTCTATAATAAAATATAATTATTCTTCGATCAAAATCGGTACAGCCTATCATGTCGACGGAAGCACATGATGACAGAAGCACATAAGAAGCAAAAGTACATTGATTAATCCTTTAGAAATATTAATTGAAATAGCATTATAGGATGCATATCATAAACATTTCATGCATGATGAGGTCATATCTCTAAAAAAAGAAGAGAAAGAAAAAATGAAAATAAAAGGAATAATGCCTGCTATGAGATTCTTAAGCAGAAGTTAGGGTAGCTCGCTAGATCGAAAACCCGCAAAGGGTGGCCTAGGAAAAAGTTAGGGAATTCATAAAAGAGGAAAAAACCCACTAAGATATCCTAGGAAAAAATTAAGGCAACCTGCTAGATCAAAAACCCCAAAAGGTCTAGGCAAAAGTTAGGGTTCAACCAAACAAAAAAATGAATAAAAGAGGGGGGCCCATCAGCATATTCATGAAAGTACAACAAGAGAATACCAGTCACTTTTCTAGATGCATCGATCAAAAAGAATAGATTGCATTTAGGGCATCCATGCACAAGTAGTCATATAAAATGACTTTGTCAAGATAAAAAATGAAAAAAATAAAAATTACTTCAGATAAATAACAAAAAACGAAAAGCATTCATGCATATAAGGAGACTAGCTCCATGTTTGTGATTGAAAACAAGAAGCACCCATGCTAAGTCTTTGAATAAAGCTCCCCCTCAAGAAAACGGAGCAAGTCGTCAATCAAGCGACTCAGAAGAATAAGAGCTCCAATTACCGTCCTTCTATCCCAGAAAAAGAAGGCACAAAAAATAAGTCTCCAAACATTGCTCCCTTTTAAGAAAGAAGAGCGAGTTGTCATCATCAAATAACTTAGAAGAAATAAGAGTTTCCCGAATCAAAAACTCCAATCGCCACCCTTCCGCCCAAGTGAAGAGAAGGCACCATCAACACAAAAAATCCAACGGAACGACTCGAATATCCAAGCGAATCCTTGCCTACTCCAGAGGCAACACAAAAAATTACCTCACGGCTCAACATCGCCACCACATGAGTCATCAAACAGACTCACCCAAAGTCTCCTCCACACTCCCCAATGGAGAATAAAGGCTTCAAAAGCCTATCATCATCAATAATAGAAAGAGTCCAATCTCCATACCATCAAAGGCTCAACAAAAACAAGAAGAGAAAATAAAACCCTTCATCTCCAACAGATGACAAAAAAGGTCACGACAGAGAAGGCCAAATAAAATCCCCTAGAGGATCATACCAGAAAAATTTACAAAAAGGAAGAATCAGAAATTCCCATCCCCTAATGGAATAAGAGCTTCAAAAGGTCAGCTCATATCAACATCAAAATCGGATCCCCAGGAAGTCAGCTAATTCCCTAGTGGATCACCAAAAAGAAACCCTTCATCCCCAGCAGATGCCCAAAAAGAAAAGGCCATGACAAAGGAAGGCCAATAAACCCCCAAGTAGGCCACGAAAAAGGAAATCCCTTACAGATCCCAAAAAGAAGAAAAAGCATGTGTGCATGAAAGAAACTAGGAAAAAAAAAGGCACACGCATCATTATGAAAAAGCCAAATTTCAAATCGTGAGAAAAAAGAATAAATTGCGAAAAAAGACGAAATTGACCAAGAGCTTCCAGAACCAAATAAGCTCTGACCACCATCTTTCCACCAAATAAAGGGAAGGCAACTCTCAAACCAAAACAAAGCTAACAGAAAGGCTCAATCCCCAAGTGGATCATCGCCCACTCTAGAGGCAAACAAAAACATCTTCGCACAACTCACCATCATCGCCACGATGAGTCATCAATAAGATTCACCCATTCTCCACCACCATCAAAGGAGAATAAAGGCTACACAAAAGCATATCACCAATACAATCAAGGAGTCAAGACTCCATTCTCCAGAGGGCTACCAAAATTAGATCCCTAAGGAAACAGATAATTCCCTGGTGGATCACCAAAAAATAGAAACACATCCCTAGTGAGCCTACTACAAAGGCAACCTTCAAAACTCACATCCTCAGAGTTGTTTACCTACGCATAGGTAAGACCTAGCAGTTAAGAGCCAACATCCCCAAGTAGAACATTAGCCTGTTCAGAGGCGAAACAATGCATCCAAAAGTCTTCACTTTCGATGAAGTATCTGCCTACTTAAAGACATTACTAGAACCCCAACGAACCATCAACCTGCTTAGAGGCACCACCAAAATCAAAAAAATCCCCAGTAGATTCCTACCTACCTAAGAGGCATTCATCAAAATCCCTGACGACCAACAAAGTCGGATGACTATCAAATAAGTCAAAAACAAAGAATCCCCAGCGACCAACAAAGCTGGACAACTATCAACCAAAGAATCCTCGACAATCAACAAAGCTAGATGGCTATTGTAAAAGCCAAGAATCAAGAATCCTCAGCATACCAGATGAATACTCAAAAGAAATCAATTTTTTTTTCAAGAAACTACTCCATGGAGTCGGTGCATGAGCAAGAGCAGTAAGCCACCACCACATTCATCATCTGAAGGATCATCTCCGTTGCAAAGGAGTATCCTGAAAACAATATTTGCGCATGAATAGAATCAGTAAGTCGCACAACCGGGTCCATAAAAAAGGACTCAATCCCGAGATCAGAGAGAACATCCTGAGGGTACTTAGCAACTGTAGACCCCTAATTTTGCCCGGTCTCTCAAATAAAAGCTAGGGAAACTTCACACGAAGATAAAGTTCGCCCATCTTCTCAATAAAAACCAAGAAGACCTCCTACAACAACACGGAGTTCATCCGATTTCTCGATAAAGGCCAAAGAGACCTCCTATAACGAAGATAAAAGTTCGTCCGGCATCTCAATTAGGGTCAAGAAGACTTCCTATATGAAGATAAAGCTTCAATGGAAATCTATCGGCATTAACCAACGTCCGAAAATAGCAAGGAAAGCTTCCCAAGGGTCCCAGAACACAAAAACAGGCCAGAACAAGTTGAGACAGTCGTCCCAAATGTGGGACGGCCGTCCCAAACTTCCTAGGACAAGTGGGACGCCCGTCCCAAAGGTGGGACGCCCGTCCCAAGCCAGAAATTCAAATGGGACGGCCGTCCCAAAGTCCAGACGGCCGTCCCAACTCCCTGAGACGCTCATCCCTGTTTTCTGAGTCCCAGACGGCCGTCCCGAGGTGCCAGGCTGCGAAAACTATAAATAGGAGGCTCATTTGCTCATTTTCCACACTCCAGACAACTCAGAGCACTTGTCTACTTCTCTCCCTCTTTCGAATGATCTTTCTGATTGCCTTAAATAGGTAATAATCAGTTAAGGAATTATATTCCGGCATTCGATTCTTCTGTAAAATTTTAGTCGAGTCGAGTTTATTCGTGAGGAGAGTCGTTGTAGAGCGAGGGACTGCCGAAACGCATCCTTATTGTAAAAGAGTTGCAATACAAAGCTTGCTACGGAGGTTCTTTCCAATTCTCTTCTTTTTTTTATGCTTTATTTACTGTTTTATATATGAAACGTAAATAAAATCATGTAGATAGTCATATTTAAATATTGTATGAATAAAATAGGGTAATAGCGTAATTTCTTGTAATCTTTACTCAAATGAAATAATCCGTCATAGGGAACCCGAAAGGGGCGTTGTGGGGTGCTAACACCTTCCCCACACGTAACTAACTCCCTTACCCAACTCTGGTTATAATGGCCAAGTGTGGTTTTTATTAAAATCAACATCTTTTTCCTTTTCCAATGTTTAAGGTCAAAACATTGGTGGCGACTCTAAAAGAACCCCTTTTTTCGAAAACCTTGCTACTATTAGAGGATAGTTCAGTTGTTGAGCACCTCGGGAGCAATGAACATATTTTAAACATAAAATGCGAGTCTAAACCATCTTTCCGCAACCGCTCGCATAAACGTTCGAGATGTCCCTAGACGTCGGAACGGACGGCGGCGACAGATGGCGACTCCGCTGGGGAAGCTAAAGAATTGATCCCATTTAGTGACAAATAAATTCAAACTAAGTAAAGATTTGAAATTACGCCTTTACCCTTTTCTGTATTTTTATTGTATGGCTTTAATAATTGTTGTATGATTATTCCTGCAAATTGTTTGAAATATAAATTGCACACAAAAGCCCTTGCACACAACAGTCCCTCTATACCTGGGGGCAAGAGTGAATACCTATAGGGAGTGGGTCGCTGATACGACCGGCTTGTTGGCACACGGGGCTACAACCGTTGTCGGAAACCACCAACTCAAGGTGATAACTCTCTTCTTTTGGTCTAAGGATGTCGACACGGAGTTCCGTGCATGACCCGAGGATTGAGAGATTGAGAGGTCCCTATAATGGGGGCACCTTGGGGACCTTTGGCCTTGGTGAGAACAGTTTAGAACCACCTAAACCAAGCACGTTTCTGCAGGAAAACCCTACCTCGTGATTAAATAAGCGTGGCTCTGCTCGTGGGTGAATGAATTATGTGTGCATTTGTTTGCTGCATTTGTATTGATGCATTAGCATAGGGTAATCATATAACAAACAAAAATGAAAAACCCTAAAAATCAAAAAGTGAGAAGATAACCACCTTTATCTCGGACAGTCTTCAGTTAAGCTAGCCTGGTTTCAGGTTCTTTGCAAGCTAAGTAGCCACGTTGACCGACAGAAGAGATAAAGGGTCATAAAAAATATAAAAACAATTCAAAGCCATAAAAATACTTCTTATAATAAAAAGATTCTTGATAAAGGTCTTACAATTAATACAACCTTTGTTCATAAAAATAATAAGAGAAGAAAATAGGACTCTCTTCATCAAAATCCATAAACATCCATATAGATAGTTTTGTTTCTTAAGAAAAACCAAGTACTATCATGTATCATATTAGGAATAAAACATGATAATACTTAGAAAAACAAACACTTACATGCATGCATTTACAAGAGCTCATCCTCATATCATGCATTTTTCATTTCTTCTAGATAATGGAGGGATCCAGTAATAGACAGTTAAAGAAATTGGAAATCCTTCTATGCCGTGTAGAGAAGTTAAGGCAGTTGAGTACATATATGCCGCCGGAGGTCAGTGCTAATTTTGAGAAGTCTTATGGAAGAATTCTTGACCTCCTGAAAATCAGCATCGATCCGATCTTTGTTAGAGCATTGATCCACTTCTGGAATCCCAATCTGCACTGCTTTGAGTTTTCGCATTTTGACTTAGTACCAACCTTAGAAGAATATGAACTCATGGTTAGATGGCCTCAATCAGTTGGGGTCTATGTCTGCTCAGGAGTATATGTAGCCGTGAGTAAGGTTGCTACTATCATACGACTGCCTCCTCATCAATCCATCCTAGAAGGGAAAGGGAACATCCGAGGTTGGAAAATGACCATAATAGAAGACCACTTAATCTCTTTGGCTGAAAAGAAAGATTGGTCTACCTTTAACAAAACTCTAGCATTGGCAATGTTCGGAATCATACTATTCCCATTTCATGTGAACACTGTGGATCATGCTGCAATAGATGCATTCTTTGCCTGGGATGTATATTCTAAGAGTCCTATACCTGCAATTCTTGCTGATACCCTGCTTTCAGTAGATTTTTGCCGACAGAAACAGGGGAAAACACTTAGATGCTGCACTTCATTACTATACGTATGGGGCGTCACTCATTTCTACGCTTCAAGTCACATGGGCGTATTCCCCGATCCTTTAAGGAGTTTTTCGAAAATCCCTCTTCAACATCGTCAAGCTTTAGAATGGAAAACCGAGTTAGAAAATTGGAACATAGAGCATATATCATGGGTTTGCCCTTGGTTCCGACCCGGTTATATTCTTGTACGATGCGGAGATTACCTGAGCATACCACTACTAGGCCTCAGGGGTTGTATAGCTTACTCTCCCAAGATGGCTATGAGACAACTCATGAGAACCCAGACTGTGCCAACTCAAGAAGAGCTCAGAGGGCTGAGTCTATGCCATTACTCCCATAGCTTTGAAGAAGTATCCGCTGTCCGGAAAGCATGGGAAAAACCAGTCTATATGGGAGATAAAGAACTCGGAAAGGTTCAGGTATCTACATCCCATGAATACGAGGAATGGAGAAAAAGTAGAGGGATACCCCAACCATCTGCTACAATCACTACAACGTTAGTCAATGAAGAACTACAATTGCAGGTCAATGCCTTAAATAAAAGGGTTGAAGTCATGGAAGCTCAGCTGAGGGCCTTCGAAGAAAAAGAGCAAGAAGCAACCCTTATAATAGATGGTCTAAAAAGACAATGTAAAAAGAAGGACCATGAAATAGAGCGCCTTAAGAATGATTGTGCTGACTATCAAGAAGAGACTAAACAAGCATTGAAAATTCCAAGGCTTGAACAAGACAGTCTATTCCGGGACATGAATGATGAAATAGCACATCTTGAGAGTGCGCTTGCAGAACAGGCAAAAACGATCAAGTTAATACAGAATGACCTAGCAGAAACTCGGTCAGAAGCACAAAAGTGGTGGGAAACCGCTGAAAAATACAGAGAAGACCTAGAGGAGCTACATCATAAAGAAAGAGATAGATTAGCTCAATATGGTCAATTGCTTCGTGAAAGAGACCAAGTAATAGAGAGGTATGACCAACAACATGCCTTGATCGTTCATCAAGAAGAAAAGATAAAAGAGGCTCGTCGATATAGTGAAGATATGAGCCAGGCGGTACATGAGCAAATCAAGACGCTCAGAAACCATGTGAGAACAGCTGAAGACGAATTACGAAGAAAGCCTAATTTACCTATAGGATTCTTCAAGCTTCTCCGTTTTTGTCAACACTTGCTTCAAAGCATTGTATAGAAGGATAAACACTTTCTAGTTGAAATAAAAAGCATTTTTTTTCTTAAACTGTCTATTGCATTCATAAGTTGCATACATACATACATCCCTCCTCACGTTAATAATAAAGATAATAAAAAGGAAGGATTAATTGATATGATTTCCACAAATCAGAATAAATGGAAAAGAAGCCTTTCGTCATCAAAATCTCTACAACGGTCGACAGACCCAAAGATGATAACAAACAAGCACCGTTGGTTATTCCAATCGATAAAAGGGAAGAGGAAATAACACCTTTACGTTTATTCGTGCCTCGTCCTTTCCCTTATTCATCAAATAAAGCTGTACCTTGGAGATACCCAGAAGAATCGTCAGTCAATCAAGATATCTCCAACATAGCCGGTATTGGGGGCATGACTAGAAGCAGAAGAATATACTCCCCCAAGGAATTACAAGATAATATTCCTAAAGATAAAGTGAAAAATAAAGCCGAAGAAGAAAAGGAATCCAAGGAGGAGACAAATGAGTTACTCCAGTACATAAGGCAAAGTGAGTACTCCATCATCGATCAACTCAATCGTACTCCTGCAAAGATAACCTTGTTATCACTCATAATGAGTTCGGAACCGCATCGAAACGCACTGTTAAAGGTTTTGAATGAATCATTTGTTCCGCATGTAATATCTCAAGACAAGTTTGAAGGGATTATTGGTAATATTACAACCAATAATCATCTTACCTTCACCAATGAAGAACTCCCTTTGGAAGGGTCAAAACATAACAAGCCCTTGCATATCTCTGTCAAATGCAAGGAATATCTCATTTCCAAAGTTCTTGTGGATAATGGGTCGTCTTTAAATGTCATGCCTAAAAGCACACTCGACAAGATAACAGTGCAAGGAACCCACATGCGCCCGAGTAATACAGTTGTTCGAGCCTTTGACGGGTCAAGACGAGAAGTAGTAGGAGAGATTAGTCTACCAATCCAAATTGGTCCTACTATTTTTAACATAGACTTCCACGTGATGGACATCACGCCAGCATATAGTTGTCTCCTTGGTAGACCTTGGATTCATAGCGCTAAGGCAATACCTTCAACGCTCCACCAGAAAGTCAAGTTTGTGACAAACGATAAACTCATCACAGTTCAAGTGGAAGAAGACTTTCTAATTAGCAAACTGTCTGTCCAACCATATGTGGATGCGGCTGAAGAGGCTCTTGAAACATCTTTTCAAGCACTCGAAATTTCCAACATAGAAAGACTTCCTGGTAATATGAAGGTGGCCCACATGATGAAAAGATATGGATATCGCCCAGGACAAGGGCTCGGAAAGAATGCTCAATGAATAAAAGAGCCACCAGATTTCAAAGATAATCTTTTAAAGTATGGTTTAGGGTACGACCCTACAAGAGATCCAACCATATGGAAAACAGGAAAGTCTTACCCCTCGAAGACGATATTCCGAAAAGGAGGGGTATTAGCGCAAAGGGTAGCGTTAGTCATTAGGTGTCCTTCCTCCAATTCTAAGGAATGTAAACCTAGTGACTATTAGAGATCACTCCTCGCGGTATGCCCGGCCCCCGAGCATCTCTAGGGCACACATTTCCCCGAAATTACAAAAGAATGTTATTCTTACTATCTGTTTCTTTTCTTGCTAAATATGTCTATACCCCATTTAATAAACAAGGTTTAGATAAACGTTTTGTTCCAAAATGCGTCAGAACAATCAACGCGTCATAAAGCAAAGTCAAGTATGATTGATTAACTAGAAACACGGATAAAATTTATCTCAATAAAATCAAGTTTCGACAATGTTGTGCAAAAGAAAATATACATATACAAAAAAAAATGCCCGTCAAAGCCAAAGGCCAAGACAAGAAAATAAAAGGGCAAAATACCCGGCAGGAAACCCACAAAGGGGGCTGCACAAAAGTTAGGGTAAACCCGGCAGGAAACCCGAACAATAATAAAGGGTAGCCTGGGCAAAAGTTAGGGTTACGAAAAGTCCGCTAGGTATTCCTAGAAAAGAAATACAAAAAGGAAACCTAGACAAAAGTTAGGACATAAGCACAACATCCTAGGCTGAAAACCCGTAAGGGCGGATTAGGGAAGTTAATCAATCACAAAAAGGCGCCACAAATCAGTAAAGAATGATGCCACATCATAAGAACAAAACGTTTTTCTGAACTAGCCTAAACACCGACCAACCCTGGCTAGCCATTCTTACAAAAAACCTCTATTACAAAAAATGTCCCTCTAAAACACAAGCCTTTGTTGTAAATCCTTTTCTTTCTCTTCTCTTGACCATTTCACTATAAAGCATTCAAGTAATAAAGGGGAATGTGGAAACATAGTGATCAATAGGAAGGTTGAAATCCCTAAGGAAAGGAAGGAGGACATTGATATGGCAGTTGCCCTACGAACAAAAGAATTATTCTTCGGCTATAGCAAGAAAGGTCCATGATGGCAAATCAGTACAACTTAGCTTATTGATCAAGAAACAAGATGACATAAAGGCACAACAGCAAGAATGCGCCCGAAGTCAAAGTACATCAATTAAAACTTTTGAAATATTAACTGAAATAGATCATAGGATGCATATCATGAAACATTACATGCATTAAAGCATAAATGAAGGGAATCCTATCTTTAGTTTCATCAAAAAACACGAAAATTAACTCAATAAAACAAAAAACCAACTCAAGAAGCTCGAGACGGCCGTCCCAAAGTCGAGACGGCCGTCCCAAGTGGTCCAAATTCAATTGGGACGCGCGTCCCAGGTAAGACGGCCATCCCACGTTTCAGTTGGTGGCCTTAAAGCAGAAAATTCAATTGAGACGGCCGTCCCAGCCCAGACGGCCGTCCCAAACCTCCAGCGTTGCCTATATATGTGGGGCGCGGGTTTGTGCTTGGATACCTCATTCCAAGCTTCCTATTTTGCTTTTCCTCCCTCTCTACACACTCCTAGCCTTCTTAACTGATCGGAGCATACAATGGAACGTGGAGAAGCCTCATCCAGGAGAAAGCGCACTAGAACCGCTGCCAGAGGAACTACTGTTACCAACAATTTGCTGGCAGAGCCACATCAACAACGATTGGCAAATATCCAGCAATTCTCCTGGTATCCCATGCTACGTTTGGACTTTGAAATCCTAGCTATGTTTGGTTGGGATCAAGATGTCAGAAGGTTCATCCACAACATAGGGTGGGACTTTCTGCTCCGCGAGCCACCTACCCGGATCCACCGTACTGCTACGCTGGAATTCCTTGCTTCGGTCAGTCTGGCTGAAATGCCGTCCACAATGCCTGGAGTGCCGCCTACTCAAGTCGTCTCCTACTAGATGGATGGGCCTACCGGACCACTTTCCTAGATGACTTCAATGTCATCATGGGCTTCTGCCAACGGGCAGACACCAGGACGCCAGAATATAGAGCGGCGTATTTTGAGAAGCCAACTGCCCTCACCACCACCAGCATGTGGAAAGAGGTTACTGGAACCCATACCCTGCCAACACACTTTAAAGGGGCATCATTCTCTCCCCCGCTTCGCATATGCCATAAGCTACTAGCTGGGACCATACATAGCCGGAAAGAGAGCCAAGGGAAGGTAACACTAGCTGACCTTTTCATCGTCTACTGCATGCATCAGGGGCATAGGTGCAACCCCGGCTATGCTTTTCTGAAAGCTATTAAGGACTACGGAACTCGTGGTCCAGCAGGAGTCATCATGATAGCTCCCTTTCTCACCCCTCTAGCTGAATATTGGGGATGTACCGACGGAGAAGACATCCCGGCTAGCCTCCAACTAGAGCCGATCAACGGCGGGATATTGACCCACATGAACATCCTCAGCAGGCAAGGATCAGGGTTTATCTTAAACCCAATCATCTCAATCTCGATGGATATGCGAGATTTTGACACACCACAAGACATCCCTGCGACCTCGGAATCCCAGCAGCAATCATATGATCCTTACTATGCCGGCCTATATCGACGCTTGGATGACGAGCATGCCTACATGGAAGGGCAGTTCTAGTTCATGAGACAGCAGTTTAGCCAGCTGACCATGAGGCAGGACAGGACGGACCGCCAGATAGAGAGTTTGGTCCAGACTCAGGCGAGGTTCCAGCGCCGCTTGCTCCGCCGCATTCCTTCACCAGCACCATCCTCCCATTCCAGCCCAGAGGCAGATGATTAGGAGTAGTTTTTAAATAGCTTTAGTATTTTGAAAATACTTGAATGTACCACAAAAAAGCGAAGTAATGAATAAAAGTTGTTATTTCTGTTTACATTCCAAAAAGCCCACGTGTACAAGATTAAAAAGGCACACGTGATATATTAAAAAGCTAGATTTCAAAAAAAACTCATGATAAAGATCAAGATCGCGAAAGAAAAAGGCGAAATCAAAACAACTTCAGCAAAATAAAGAGCTTCAAAGAAAATAGCTCTAATCAACATACTTCCATCCAAGGAAGAAGGAAACCATCAAAATGAAAAAGCCAATGGAAAGGCTCGGTCATCCCTAAGAGGATCCTTGCCTACTCCAGAAGCAAAACAAAAAGACTATCTCGCGACTCAGCTACATCACCACATGAGTCATCGAGCACAAGGATCTCCACTTCATTCCCCAAAGGAGAATAAGGACTACACAAGAGTCCATCAAAGAAAATACGGAGTCAAATCCTCTACTTCACCAGGGGGCAACAAAAAGAAAAGAAAGAAAAAACTTTTCATCCCCTAACGGAGGCCACTACAGAGAAAGACCGCATGAAAATCCCCAAAAAGAGTATATCAAGAAAAGTCTACAAAAAGAAAGAAAAAAGAAGAAAATATCTTCACCCCGCTCAATGAAGAGCCTCACAAAGCCAAGAACCAGGATTCCGTCACATCCCCAAGAAATGGGAAGTCAACCTATGCAAGAGGTAATACAAGTCCAAAGCACAAAGCTTTCAATAAAGCATCTTCCTACTCAGAGGTATTATCAAGAGCAAATATCCTTAAGTGGAACATCAGCCTACGCAGGGGCGAAAAATAACAAAGTATCAAGCCTTCACCACTAGTGAAGCATCCGCCTAATCAAGAGGCACAATCGACAAAAATCAACAAATCCCCAGTGGATTCCCGCCTAAAAAAGAGGCAATTAACAAAGAATCCCCGGCCAAGACCGGATGGCTAAAAAGCCAAAAACAAAGAATCCACGGCCAAGACCGGATGGCTAAAAAGCCAAAAACAAAGAATCCCCGGCCAAGACCGGAGGGCTAAAAAGCCAAAAACAAAGAATCCCCGGCCAAGACCGGAGGGCTAAAAAGCCAAAAACAAAGAATCCTCGGCCAAGACCGGATGGCTAAAAGAAAAAGCCAAAACAATGAAATCCCTGGCAAAGTCGGATGGCTAAAAGAAAAAGCCAAAACAATGAAATCCCCGGTAAAATCGGATGACTAAAACAGAAAAGTCAAAAAGAAAAATCAAATCATTCCCCATGGAATAGGCGCATGATCAAAGACAATAAGCCGCCAAACACATCTCCAAAACCAGATGACCATAGGATGGACTACCAAAGAATACATCCTAAAGAGTCTGTCAAGATGCAGATTCGCACCAAGTGGGGGTGTAAAAACCACTAGAGTCTGTCAAGATGCAGATTCGCACCAAGTGGGGGTGTAAAAACCACTAGAGTCTGTCAAGATGCAGATTTGCACCAAGTGGGGGTGTAAAAACCACTAGAGTCTATCAAGATGCAGATTCGCACCAAGTGGGGGTGTAAAAACCACTAGAGTCTGTCAAGATGCAGATTCGCACCAAGTGGGGGTGTAAAAACCACTAGAGTTTGTCAAGATGCAGATTCGCACCAGGTGGGGGTAGGTACCCACCAAAGCCCTATAAAATAAGGTTTATACCGGATGAGGGTAAGTACTCATCAGAATCTAGCAAAAAAATGCAGATTCATACCAGGTGGGGGTTGGTACCCACCAGAACCTTATAAAATAGGGTTTATACCGGATGAGGGTAGGTACTCATCAAAACTTAGCAGAATGCATTAGGTGGAGTAAAATACTCACCTGAGCATTAGAAAAATGGGTTGCAAATACCCATAAGAGTTTAGCAAAATGCAAACTCATACCAGGTGAGGGTAGGTACTCACCAAAGCCTTGCAAAACAAGGTTCATACCTAGTGGGGGTAGGTACCCACTAAAGTCTAATGCAGACTCATACCTGGTGAGGGTAAGTACTCACCAGAGCCTTATAAAGTAAGGCTCAAACCAGATAGGGGTTGGTACCTATCAAAAATATTTATCATCCGGAGGATCAGCAAAGAAGCATCTGAAGGATAACCGGGCAAAAGGGTTAACTCCTTCCCCTGCCAACTAATTTTGTCGGTATATCAAACCAACAAATTAGTCAGACAGGTGAAGGGGGGGCAACTGTAGACCCCTAATTTTGCCCGGTCTCTCAAATAAAAGCTAGAGAAACTTCACACGAAGATAAAGTTCGCCCAGCTTCTCAATAAAAACCAAGAAGACCTCCTACAACAACACAGAGTTCATCCGATTTCTCGATAAAGGCCAAAGAGACCTCCTATAACGAAGATAAAAGTTCATCCGGCATCTCAATTAGGGTCAAGAAGACTTCCCATATGAAGATAAAGCTTCAATGGACATCTATCGGCATTAACCAACGTTCAAAAATAGCAAGGAAAGCTTCCCAGGGGTCCCAGAACACAAAAACAGGCCAGAACAAGTTGAGACAGCCGTCCCAAATGTGGGACGACTGTCCCAAACTTCCTAGGACAAGTGAGACGCCCATCCCAAAGGTGGGACGCCCGTCCTAAGCCAGAAATTCAAATGGGACGGCCGTCCCAAAGTCCAGACGGCCATCCCAACTCCCTGAGACGCTCATCCCTGTTTTTTGAGTCCTAGACGGCCGTCCCGAGGTGCCAGGCTGCGAAAACTATAAATAGGAGGCTCATTTGCTCATTTTCCACACTCCAGACAACTCAGAGCACTTGTCTACTTCTCTCCCTCTTTCGAATGATCTTTCTAATTGCCTTAAATAGGTAACAATCAGTTAAGAAATTATATTCCAGCATTCGATTCTTCTGTAAAATTTTAGTCGAGTCGAGTTTATTCGTGAGGAGAGTCGTTGTAGAGCGAGGGACTGCCGAAACACGTCCTTATTGTAAAAGAGTTGCAATACAAAGCTTGCTACGGAGGTTGTTTCCAATTCTCTTCTCTTTTTTATGCTTTATTTACTGTTTTATATATGAAATGTAAATAAAATCATGTAGATAGTCATATTTAAATATTGTATGAATAAAATAGGGTAATAGCGTAATTTCTTGTAATCCTTACTCAAATGAATTAATCCGTCATAGGGAACCCGAAAGGGGCGTTGTGGGGTGCTAACACCTTCCCCACACGTAACTAACTCCCTTACCCAACTCTGGTTATAATGGCCAAGTGCGGTTTTTATTAAAATCAACATCTTTTTCCTTTTCCAATGTTTAAGGTCAAAACATTGGTCGCGACTCCAAAAGAACCCCTTTTTTCGAAAACCTTGCTTCTATTAGAGGATAGTTCAGTTGTTGAGCACCTTGGGAGGAATGAACATATTTTAAACATAAAATGTGAGTCTAAACCATCTTTCCGCAACCGCTCGCATAAACGTTCGAGATGTCCCTAGACGTCGGAACGGACGGTGGCGACAGCAACCGTGAGGTCGGAGAGAACACCTTACAAACAATTCAACCATAGAGTCGGAGAGAACACTCTGTGGGCAAGCCAACGATGGGGTCAGAGAGAACATCCTATGGACGGGCCTTGCATAAACTAGATGGGGGTTCGTACTCATCAACCAAGGGGTCAGCTACCACATCAAAGGAGCATCCTGAGGTTTCCTACTTGTTAGCTACGGGATCAGCTACAGCATCAAAGGAGCATTCCAAGGCTACAACAACCAGATGGGGGTTCATACTCATCAACCAAGGGGTCAGCTACCGCATCAAAGGAGCATCTTGAGGTTTCCTACTTGTCAGTTATGGGGTCAGCTACCGCACCAAAGGAGCATCCCAAGGCTACAATAACCAGATGGGGGTTCGTACTCATCAGCCAAGGGGTCAGCTACCGCATCAAAGGAGCATCTTGAGGTTTCCAGCTACGGGGTCAGCTACCGCATCAAAGGAGCATCCCAAGGCTACAACAAACAGATGAGGGATTCATATCCATTAATCACAAGCATCGTCCGAAGGGTCAGCCTCCATAGCAAGGAAGCATCCTGAAGATAACACCAGACTACATTCATGGTCCTGAAGGTCAACTACCATGCCAAAGGAGCATCCTAAAGACAACCGAGCAAGAGGGTTAACTCCTTCACCCTCCAGCCGATCTCTTGGCATATTGAGCCAAGAGTCGGCTAGTCAGGTGAAGGGGGGGCAGCTGTAGACCCCAAATCTTGCCCGACCTCACAATAAAGACCAGAAATCCTCCATTCTGGAGATGAATAAGGCTTCATAAGGCCCTTAGTAGTGTTTACTAGGCTTCATTTAGGAAAAGGAGGGTTTTCTGAGAAAATAAAAAATAAAATTTTGTTAGAACGTCTAGATGGTTGTCCAGAATGTCCATATGGCTGTCAAGAATGTCCAAAGCTTCAGAACATGCAGATGGCCATCCAAAGTGTCCAGACGACTGTCCAAAGTGTCTAGACGACTGTCCAAAGTGTTTAGACGGCCATCCATGACAACCAGACGACCATCCACCCTGATTTTGAGTCCTGGATGGTCGTCCATGTTGACCAGACGGCCGTCCACCCTAATTTTGAGCCATGGACGGTCGTCCATGATGTCCAGACGACCGTCCACCCTCCTAGGCTTGCTCCCCTATAAATAGGAGCCTCATTTCACGTTTTTTCACACACCTCTCCACTCCTATACTCTCTAGGAATCCTTTTGACACTTTAGAGTGACTCTGAGCATTATTCCAGAGTTCGAGTGGGCTTTCTGATTTCCATTTAAGGTAGAAATCGGTTAAGGAAGTCTCCTTTTGAGACGTCTGGCCCTCGGTAGGGTGATACTCTTATTTTTTGTTCGAGGGAGGAGTGACTCTGTAGAGTGCGGGGACTGCCAAAAAGCGTCCTCAAGTTCAAGATTTATAAAAGCTTACTTCGGAGGTTCTCCTTCATATCTCTTATCTTTTACTGTTTTCTTTTTCTGCTTTTCTTGTATGCATTAGATATTAGGATCATGTAGACATTTAAATTCTGCCAATATATCAAATAATAGGGTAAAAACATAGTTTCTTAAAGTATTTATTTTCTAAACTAGTCCATCATAGGGAACCCGAAAGGGGTGTTGTGGGGTTTTAACACCTTCCCCACACGTAACTAACTCCCTTACCCGACTCTGGTTGTAATGGCCAAAGTTGAGTTTTCCTAAAACCAATGCCTTCTTTTTTTACCTTTTTCAGTGTTTAAGGTTAAAACACTGATGGCGACTCCTCGAACCTTTTTGAAAATCTCGCCTTTAGGTCCAGCCCAGTTATCGAATAACCTAAAGGTGTTGAACCACTTCTTTCAAAAAACGCGAGTGAATCAAAACCATCCCGTCACTCCGACCGCCTCTTCTAACGGTGGCGACAAACATCTATTGTGTGATAAAGGTTAATGCTATGCGTTTCTATTTGTTTATTCAAAATGAAGTTGTGATTGGTTTTAGGGAATCTCAATCACGATAATATACAAATGTCTCCATTGAGTTCTTTGTAGTGAAACCTCTAAGAAAGAATATGAAACTTCATAGCTCTATCAAGAAAATTTGAAGGGTAAGGGCTAAGCAACATGAAATCAGGAGGAACAAATATGGTAGCTGAAATAAATGAGGGGGAGATTGATGGTAATGTGAAACATGTCCCTACATTCCCAAGAGATGATTTTGATGATGATTCAAGTTAAGAACATTCAAGATTCAAGCAAGCCCAAGATGATTCCTAAAGACTAGATAGAGTCTTAGAATACTGGATATGGAGGTACAAGTTGATGAAGTGGTATTATGCATAAGCCTCTAAAGCACCAGTGTGATAAAATTTCATAACATGACATTTTTCACTGTCATAATTAATTATGATGCATCAGAAATGGAAAAATGATTTTCTCTATCATAATTGATTATACTGGTAACATAATCGATTATAGTAGTTCAAATTTGAAAAATATCTGTTTTGAAGAATAAATGTTTTTGAATACATCCTGATTTTTTCTTTACGAAAGTATTAATGACCAACGACTATTTTCTGATGTTATTTTCTATTTAAATGTGTTTTGATGAAAAATAAAAAAGACACAATTACAAAATTCGAAAATACAATTTACATTCAATCAGTTTTGAGAAAAGAATTATGAGCAAGATAATAGAGATATTTTACACCTTCTGAGAAAACCCTCTTCTTCTCTACTGCCTTTTGTGCTTTCATTGTTAATCACACTTGTTCTTGGAGGTTGACATTTTACAGGCTTCTACAATTTGTTGTCTCCATTACCTAGGTGTGACTGTTCTTATTTTATTACCTTCATCCTTTGTGGGCTTAAGTGATTGATTGTTAAATTTTCTATTTAGGGTTTAAGTAGTCACTGTCATTCTGTTGTGTTTTTTTTGGGTTTCTTGTGTGGAAATTGTTTATCCCTTTGATTTGTTCAAGGAGGTGTTCATCCCTAGTGGGATTTTAGGGAGGTGTTCATCCTTAGTAGGTTTCTAAGGAGGTGATAGTCTTTTGAATTAGTTTTCTTTTTGCTGAGTTGATTGTAATTTATGAACTGAATTTAAAAGATAGTGAATTGGGGTCACTATTGTGTTAAGAGTTGCTGGGAACTGGATGTAAGGTTGGCTATACCTGAACCAGTATAAACTACTGTGTGCTCTTCTCTTTCCTTTATCTCTTTTTCACTACATTACTCTCCTTACACCCCTTATTTTATCTCTATCTTGTTTATATTTTATCTCTGTGATTATATTACTTCCGCTTTATCTTCGTTCAATTTGATAATTAAAATTGAATTAATAAATATAGGACATCTTAAAATAAACTTTTTAATTTGGCATTTATTTAATTTGTGCATCTATTCACCCCCTCTAGATGCCATTTGTCTAACAAGTGGTATCAGAGCTTGGTTAGATAAGATATTTCTAAATGATTTGTCAAGATGTCTATGAAGAATCTAGTTTATAGGGAAGAAGCCTCAATAAACAGACCACCATTATTTGAAGGAGAAGACTATCAGTTTTGGAAGGCAAGAATGAAAATATTTTTACAAACACTAGATTACGGTGTTTTGGATGTTGTACTCAACGGTCCCTACATTCCAATGAGAACAACGAAGTTTGGAGCTGTTCCAAAGACTTTTGACCAATGGATGGCGGATGAAAACAAGTGTGCCCAATATGATGTTAGAGCCCGAAACGCTATTGTTTCTGCCTTAACTCATAATGAATTTTTCAGGGTCTCACAATACAAGACGACAAAAGAAATATGAGACACTCTTGAAGTAATACATGAAGGAACAAATAAAGTAAAACAGCACGTAAGAACACACTCATCCAGGAGTATGAATTGTTTCAAATGCAGCATAATGAAAGCATCACGAATTTCCAAACACGCTTCACACATATAGTAAATCACTTGAAAGCATTAGGAAAGGGTTCTGACAATGAGGAGTTGAACACAAAGATCTTGAAATCCTTAGACAGGAAATGACAACCAAAGGTCACTCCTATTACAGAATCAAAGGATCTCACAGAAATGAATATTGCTACTCTATTTGGAAAGCTGCGAGAACATGAGATAAAGCTACAAAGGTTAAAGAACGGTGAACAGAATCAAACCAAGATGATAGCTGTAAAAGAAGAAAAATCATCACAAGATGAAAGCAAAAATGAAGGTAAGTTTTCAAATTTCGATATGTCTCTTTTTGTTAAACAATTTTCTCGTTTTATGAAGAACAAGAAAAAAAGACAACAAAGAAAGGAGAAAACAAATAAATACCATTGTTGTGAATATGGAAAACCTGGCCATATCAAACCAGACTGTTTGAAACTTAAGAAAGAAAAGAAAGATGTGAAGAAAGAGAAGAACAATATCTATAAGAGAAAACACAAATCTTATATTGATTGGGAGGATAATGATTCTACCACAACACAAGAGAGTTCTTCCGAAATCAATGATGAAGAAGAAGAAGCAAATATTTGCTTTATGGCAAAAAATGATGAAGCCTCATCACAAGAAACCTTATCATAGGTAAGCAGTATAAAATCCTTAAATGAATATGATGAGTTATTTAAAGAATATCAAGATATGTATGAAGGTTTTACCAAGTTATCTAAGAAATACAATGCACTTAGACAAAAGTTTAATGCATTAGAAAATATTGTTGGTATTCTTGAAAAAGAAAATGAGTGCTTAAAGAAAGATGTTGAGAATGTAAAACTTTGTCTAAAAATAAAAAAGTTGCTAAACCTTGTGAAAATTGTAATCATTTGGAAAATGAGATTTTTCAAGTTACAGAAAATAATGAGCAAGTTTTCAAAATCTTCTGAAAATCTTGATTCTATATTAGGTTATCAAAGAGGGAATTCTAGCAAAGCTGGACTTGGTTACAAACCCAAAGAAAGTATAGAATCTCATAAAATTATTTTTGTGAAAGAGTCAAGGAAAACAGATGTGAAACCAGTTTTAAGAACTTTAAGAAATTCATTTAGACCTCTTCAAAGAAAACCAACATGTTTTTATTGCATGAAATTAGATCATACATCAAATAGATGTTACATAAACCATTTTGGCATATCTAATGGCAAATATGAATGGGTGTCTAAAGGAACAAAACATTTATACATGTCTAGATGATAATTTGAGCATCTAATAGGTTATGAATTTTTAGAATTTTTTTTTCTTGCTGTCATAATCAATTATCACTACAAAAAATTTTAATATTACCGACGGTCAAAACCGTCGGTAATAACAAAAATCCGTTGGTAATTTTCATTTACCGATGGATTTTCGACGGCCAAAAATCCGTCGAAATTTGATGGTCGGTAAATATTACCGATGAATTTAATCGTCGTCGGTAATTACCGACGGATATATCCGTCGCTAAATGTTTTATGAAATTACCGACGGACGAGAATCAGTCAGTAATATTTTTTTATTCATTAAATATTTTACTTATATAGCTTATGTATTTTATAGAAATACCCTTCCCTTTATATTTCTATTATTTATTATTAATTATTTTCCCCTATTACATTTTTAAAGCCTTTAATTATTATTAGATTAAGAAAATTGTTATTGGCGAGGATTCGAACCCAAGTACCTTAGAGTTAGAGGCTGATACTCCAACTCTTTCTCCCTTAGCAATTGAAGTATCCCATGATTTACATTCATGCATGCCAAACCTTTAAATTTTTTTTTCGATATAGCTCCTTTGTGATAATCCTAAAATACCCAGACATCGATCTCAGTGTATCTGAATGCCTAATACAAAAGACACATCACCAAGATCTTTCATTTCAAAATTCTTTGATAAAAATTTCTTGGTTTCGTGCAATATGCCTATATCATTAGTGGCAAGTAGAATGTCATCAACATACAAGATCAGGAAAATATACTTACTCCCCTTAAACTTGTGATATACACAATCATCAACAATATTCATCTCGAAGCCAAATGAGAGAATTACTTGATGAAATTTGTAGTACCATTAACGAGATACTTGTTTTAGTTCATAAATGGATTTTGTCAGTTTTCAAACCATATTCTTTGAATCTCCCTGCACAAAATTTTCTGGTTGTACCATATAAATTGTCTCAACAATGTTGCCATTGAGAAACGCCGTCTTGACATCCATTTGATAAAGCTCCAAATCATAATGTGCTACAAGAGTCATGATTGTCCTAAATGAGTCTTTCGATGAAATTGGGGAGAAATAGACTTTAAAATCAATCTCTTCCTTTATGATATAGCCCTTAGCTACCAGATGAGCCTTATACCTTTCCACGTTACCTTTAGAATCCCGTTTGGTCTTAAATATCCACTTGCAACCAATGGGTTTCATACCTTCTGGTAATGGGACAAGTTCCCAAACCTTATTGTCTTGCATGGACTTATACTCCTCCTTCATTGCTTCAATCCACTTTTGAGAGTTAGAACCTTGCATAGCTTGATGGAATTTAACTGGGTCATCTTCCATTATATCATTATTTTCCTCATGTTCCTAAAGAAATACCATGTAATCATCCAAAATAGCACTTCTTCTTTCTCTAGTGGATCTCCGCAAAGTTATTGGCTCATGATGCACAGGTTCTTGAGGATTTTGAGTTTGTTCTTCATGAACAACCAAATCATCTTGAGTAAGAGGTTTATCAACAATGCCTTGTGGAGGTTCCGAACTTACTTTATCAAAAGTAACTATTTGAATCGGTTCTGAAATTGTTATCGATTCTTCCTCCAAGATAAAGTTCTTAATATTATTCTTCCCCCCAAACTCAATATCCTAAAAGAATGTAGCAGTTCCCATCTCAAAAATTGTCTTTAATGTGGGATCATAAAATTTATATCCCGTGGATCTTTCAACATAACCAATAAAATAACTACTTACTGTTTGGGAGTCCAATTTCTTTTCAGTTGGCTTATAAGGCCTTGCCTTAGCTGGACAACCCCATAAATGGAAATGCTTCAGACTCCAAAGCTCATAAGGTGTTTTGGTAGCTGCTTTAATTGGTACTCTGTTTAGAATATAAGCTGTCGTATTTAGTGCCTCTCCCCAAAGTGATTCCGGTAAGGTGGAATGACAAATCATACTTTTTACCATATCTTTAAGAGTGTATCACAAGCCCAAATGTCACGATTCGATTGTGACCTGAGCACTTGTGCCATAATGCACCTGAGTGAGTATTTTCAATTTTACGTTTAATACCACGTGATTCTGTATTAAGAATTTCATTATAGGTGGCCACAATATCAAGTAAATACTGATTATCATAAGCCAAAAGTGAACCAGTTCCAACAATATCTGAATTAAAAGACAAACTGAACTTATTGTTTCAAAATGAACACAAATAACCTAATTTGTCCAAATAACAAACTGAAACCAAATTCCGTCTAAATGACGGCACAACAAAAGTGTCTTTCAAATCCAAATAAAAACTAGTACTCAATAACAATTTAAAATGCCCTATAGCTTCCACCTCTACCGATTTGCCATCTTTAACATATATCCATTTTTTTAAGAATCAATTGGCTTCCAGGTAGCTTAGGCAACCCTTCATAAAAACACTCGATGTTAGTAGTTGCACCTGAGTCTAACCACCAAGTGTTACTAGGTACTCGATGCTAAATTGACTTCAGAACGGACCAAAGTAGGAAACATACTTTTGAGGATTGGAACAAAATTTAAATTGGTAGATACAGAAACAATTGTAGCTGAATTTAGAACACGAGAAATAAACTAATTATACTCACATTATATAAAAATTAAATAATTATAAATATATATTCAAATAATGGTTTAACCCATCTCAAGACACCCAATGCACCATCAATATCAAGTCTTTGGACGAGTAATATTAACTGCTAGAGGTATCTTGTTGTAATAATCAAATATTGACAATAAAGCATGTCCAACAACAAACCAGTCTTTGGATTGATTTATCATCGACAAAGCAAATCCTTATAATTATCACATGTTTATCATTACAAGTGTGTATGCAATTCGGCCAAATATTAATCTTCCTTTGGGCCGACTAATACTCGCATGAATATACACAAACACTAACATTCAATATTTTTCATGAACTCGCCCAATTCAAGAGAAGTTACTTTGGTGACTTCTTGACTCAATTTGCTCACAAAAAATATTAAACTACCAAAAATTGAATACTTTATTTATATAACAAAACCAAATATTTATATATTTGCAAACTAATTCAAAAGATAATCATCTCATTAGAATTCCACTAAGGATGAACACCTCCCTAGAATCTCATTAGGGATGAAAACCTCCTTTGAACAAATCAAAGGATGAAAAGACCTCATTTTCCACCAATACATAAAGGATGAACATCTCCCTAAAATCACACTAGGGATGAAAC